>JACXGJ010001877.1:0-74697 GCA_016801105.1 Esox niger
CTTTTTAAAAAACTTTAAGCATATTAAGCTATTGTATGTTCTGCTGCCTGCTTCAGTTAGACTGACCTCCGTCCCAGCATGCTTTGTGATTGTTTACAGAGACACTATTTGTGTGATCATTTCTTTTTATATAAATAGCTCAAAGGAGAAATTATTGCTGTGTTGAGTTTATTACGAATTACACAAAATAACAGATGCAGAATTCAGCCTTTAAGAAAGGGTTGAAAATAGCTTATCATTAACGTAGGACAATTGCTGTCAATAATTTGTGTTTCAAAACCTTGTCTCAGGGCTATATTTTACTTTACCTTTGTGTCAAACAAAGACAGGGGTGTCCGATTTCACCTATTGTTTTGTGGCTGAAAATCCTAAATGAAGAACATTTTGAGAGTGCACCTATCAGTTATTCACTCTCTGTTGCCCCAATAATTTTGTAAGGTCATGGTATTGGATTTGTCACAGAAACTGTCAATATGAACTGGCTATCTAATTAACAAGCCCCATTAAGGACTGGAGTCTGAAGATGTTTTTGAAATGTCGCTCTTCTGGCTGTTAGTATTAGGCAAATCTTTTTCATGCTATTCTCCAAAAAGCATTAATTATAAATACGTTGAACAAAACCATTCAATTAATATAATTCTCTTTGATGCATTCATTTAGTATGGAAACATCAACCACCATCAATAACTACTATTTCCGAGCATTGTATGTATGCCGTAGATGGATAATTGGATTGGGACTCAAACTTAGGTATGGCTATCCTGTGCCTGGGGATTTTGTTGATTTCTTGATTATTTATTATAAGTCAGATACCTTTCCTGTTATCTTTTCCTCTCCATTTGAAGCAAACTGCCATGGTGCTAAGGTAAGGTTTCTCAAAGTTAGAAAAAGGGAATGATTAATTAGGCTTATAAAAAAACAAGACATTCAAGGACCCAAAATCTGAGCATGTTGACTGTCTCTAATGTTTTTTTTACACTGAATGACAAACCCTGAAAAAGTTGCAAGGAAATGCAGTGTATTTCTCCACAGATCAGTACTAATAAACTAGCAAAACAGATAATTTCTCTGAAAAATTTACAAGAGGCACAAGCATCCGAAACCAACTATGTTTCTGATTGGGAAGAAGAAGCATTAACGGATATCACCCAACTGAAAAAAGGGGTCTTTCTTCTGGGGCTCTCTGATTCAACTAAGTTGTATTCAAAGCCCCTGGCCATTAAAAGGGCTGGATGAGATTGCAGCTGTCAGCATTGCGGAGGCACAATCACTAGAGTATGATGTGGCAGTGGGCATGTGAAACACTCACCAGATTATCAGTGACAGCACAAACAAGCAGTCGAAACATCTATGTCTGCTGCTGGTGTACTGAATAGGCATTAAGCTAGTTAACTAAGGGATATGAAGACTGGAGGAAATGGATCTGACGCGAGCAGCCTGGTCATAAGAGAATGGGAGGGAGTCCAAAGGAATGCCGGTTAGGAGACATACTAAACTGTTTGCATTGAGTCTATGTGAAAATCTGTGGTCCCTTCCCTCCTGTCTCATACACTGATGGGTATACATTTGTGGGCCATTGATGAGTAAATTATAAATGTGTCTAGTTTAGTGGGGCTGCTGCACGGCACCTCTCTAATCTGTCTGATTCAAAGAATTGAAACAGTCATCCTCTTCCTCTACTCTGCTCTGACTGCTGGGACTCAACAATAAAATAAAAAATATTCCACAGCATTCACATGAAACATTACAGAATGCTCAGGACATTCATTTGCATATTTCAATACAACTGTGCAAACAGACATATTTGAAAAGACAGCAAACTCCCAAACCCATCTGGAGGGGGTGTTTACTATTAGCCAATCCTGCATGTTTCTGGACGATAATTGCAAAGTTTGGAAAATTATGAAACTGCTGTATTTTCTAATGGCATGATGACGTACTGTACATATAAACAACATTCTCTGGAAAAATGAATTATTCACTAACTTCTTGCACCTCAGTATAATACAAAACCTTTCTCAGCCCCCAGAGAAATGCTTTATCCACCATAGTTCACTAGCTAAACAAACCTTAATTTTTTTCATCAAAGCAAAGACCAACAAATGTGCTAATCATTGGGCATGATATTATCAAAACTACATTTGTTTTTTCACTGATGTTTTTGGCTCTTGTGTATTTTCAGCTGATAAGGATAATGAAAACTTCTACGCCAACCGGCGGCACATGGTAGAGATGGCAGCCAAAGGTGGGCTCCCTATGAACCCCATTCATCGTATGGAGCAGGAGCCCAGCAACCCCTACAGCCCTCCTTTACAGTCGTCCCTGAATGGACACAAGTCCAAGAGCACCAAGGGCCACAGCAGTCACAATAGCAGCTCCCACACCCTGTCCTATGGCTCCAGCACCATCACCAACCCAGGGATGCTGAACTGGGATGGCACAGAAACGGTGGGCCGCCGACAGAGCCATGGCACTAAAAAACACTGCACAATAGAGCAGGTGAATGAGATGCACGGCACCTCACGCAGTCAGCAGTACACACCCACTCAACCCTACTTTGTTACCAACAGCAAGACAGAAGTGACTGTCTGATCTGGGAGCTCATCACACAACAACCACTATAACCCCAGCTGCAAGAAGTAATTAGAAGTGAATATGAAAGACAGAGAATGAGCGAGGGGTCAACCTGCTGTAGAGGCTGAAGTAGGACAACAATCCTGGATTGATGTGTCTATAAATGCGTGTGACTGACTGTGCATGTGACAGGCGTGTTTGGGAAACCTACCGATGCTGAAAAATGATCGAGATAACATACGGCAAACCGTCAAGGTATGTTTGAGTCATCACGGTATTGATGAATATATTGCAACTAACAAGCTAGTCATATTTTGTAAATCAGACAAATAATATGAATGAGCAGAGCATAGCAATGATGGGCCTGAGATGAATGGATGAACCAAGTACATTGAGCCATGCATTGGAAGGCACTGGAACTATACAAATGCCTGTTAAAAAACAGACTTTTACTATTTTCCATATTTACTAAAATCTCAAAGGGCCTGAAAGTGTCAAATAAGTGTAAAATGTGTGACACTGAATCCACCTTAGATTGATCAATAGTTTTAGATCTTGACCGGAGATTAGCACTAGGTTTTACTAAAAAGCAGCCTAGAGATTCAGTGGAGGGATAGACTGATTGCTCATCCATCCAGTATCTTTATAAAAATCAAGTTGTGGGCAATAAAATGGCAGTTATTTGTACATGTATGTCTCCATAATTTCTACATATTTTTTTATCTAGTTTTAGATGTTTAAAGTAATTGCCCAGGTTTTCTAGATATCTATGTGACCTTTAAAGACTTTGAGAAAAGTATGTAAATGGTCATTAAATATGTTACAAAGCATAAACCAACAACAATTTGGTGAAAAAAAGATTAATATGAATAGCTAGCTGATTGGCTTGCTCATGGTTCCCTAAACTGCTGATATTTTATCTTATTTATCTTGGGGTTGTAAGTATTTTTTACTCCAATATATGCTCTGTCCACTTATAAGTATAAGACAAGTTAACAGCAGTATTTCTGTATGAGTTAACAGAATGTTCACTTTTAAAAGTGACATTTTCACTGGGCAGTCACTTTAAAAGTGGCCTGAAGTGTGTGATTTTCTTTTACTTTTGCAGGTCAAATTCATTTGGCCACCCCTGATTTAGGAGTAGATAAGATCATGAATAGAGTTACATTTACACTTAACAACGATTAAATGTTTCTTCAGATGTTTTGAAATATACTGTTGGGAAACATATTTGTAATTCTCATGCGCTTCGGCTCACAATTATATAATATACAGCGACATCAATAGGGAAGCAGTGGCCATTTCAAAGTGTCACGCATGTATAATATACTCTTTCAGAACACACAAAGAATTCTGTAGCCAAAACCTCATACGCATCCTTTACACTTGTTGATGTTAAGAATTCCTATTCTTGCCTCCAGGCTAATTCGTACAGCACTGCATATGAGACTGAGACATCAATGATTCAAAGCCGGCCTTTGTAGGATTGACCATAGCGTTTTATGAATGTGATGAGTGACCTAACTGAATAAATTATTTGTCATCATTTAATTTGTGCAAGTCAGTGAACTAATCCATATAAAAGAAATGGGGGACAGTTAGTGGAAAGCTGCCGCAGGAGATGATTTTCTGGTAGTTTAAGCCGATTAAGCCAATGCCTTAAAGCTGGGAGTTTCTACTCGTCTTTCTATTTACTAACAAAGGCCAAGTTTGACACATTGGTCCACCAGACTCTTTGCAGATTTGGGCGGAAGTGTCTGGGAACAAGATTAGGGTTTTTTCTTCCTCTGACAGATTCAATAGTGTTCAAATCTATGAGCTTGTCTTATAAAACACTGTGTGTGGAATAAAACATTGATAAAATGTCTCCATCATGCTAACATTCCAATAGCTGTCAGTTAAAAATAATGATTAATATCATTTAGCTGTGTTTGTTCATTCAACAATGCTTTAAGTGTTTCAATATACCTTGGTACCTTAGAACAATGTTATAGAAATTGCAGAAGGAATGCTATCCTTTCCATACATGTAACAGCAATGCCAATAAATAAGTGGATATATTGCCTATATATCATCAGCAGAATATGTATTTGTTTTTGAAAAATTTTAGGGAGCTCTTTATTCAACCTCCATCAATACCAGCGAATTGTCAGAGAGCATTTCCAAATGCTAGGCACTGAGTGCAGTGTTAAGACAATAAAGAACTACTGAGGGTTCATTTGTGTGTAAATACAGAGTGGATTTATTAAGTATAGTATGAGATCAAGACCTAAATAAAGACTCCCTCTGATATCATCACATTGCATGCCCAAATCACTCAAGTATCTGTAAAAGCAAAATTGCTATACATTGTGTACTAAAACATGTTATTTAATTTAATTTATATTTTTGAAACATCTTTTCCGATGGTTGCAATACCGTAATAAAATTTACTGTACTAATTTACAAATACAATCTGTTCATTTTGAATGGCTGGAGAAGACTTGCTAAAAAATTCTGAGAGTACTAATGCCTCTATTTTCCAGTGGGCATGTGGTGTGTCATCAGATGAAAAATAGCTTTTTTCTCCCAAAGCTCCATTCTGCGAAGCCCACATGAGCAGCACCGTGCATTAGCACATTGTGATGCATGACACGCTTACAAATAAATGCATTTTAAATAAAGGGCTTCTGATGCAATTTGCCATGTGTTGCGTTTATCCCTGCCAACTGATTCAAGAGCAGCCCACACTTTATCCACATGTCTTAATCATGCCTCAAGTTTCCTTGGCTTTCCTCTGTGCATTAGTCTGGCAGGCGGTGACAAAATGTCTCTAATGGTTGGAGGAGTTACAGCCAGCATCTTGTCGTTCTTTCAGTCAACACATGTGGTGCAGAAGGAATTTAGTCCAGCTCCGGCACATTTTCACATATGATTCATCCGAGTGATTTACCTAAAAGGTTCAGACATACGTTTTCATCTATGCAGGCCGGAGCCTGCATCTCACCATGGGCGAAAAGTCGGGCAAACATTTACTTCACAATTCCTTAATTTGAACTTAATTCAAACAATTTTACCAAAAAACAACTGTGAGATTATGTTCTTAACAAGCTCTCATAGGCTGCACTAGCTGTCTTAAGTATGTTTTGAAATACATCAGAAAGATATTGGGAATTTCGGGAAAACTTCAAGATAAAAAAACTCCCTTATATAGAAAATGTATAGTCTTTCTCCTAGTCTGATTTACTTCCTGTTGCTGTCCCCTTTTTAGGAGTTTGTTAGGGGTACAGGATGATAAAGAAAACACCAGATGGTTCAGAGGGCACCAGGCCTCCTCTGTCTGCTAGTTGGTTTCCTTCTACTAGAACATCCAACTGATGTGTGTATGGATTTAACAGTTCCCAGAAAACATTCTCATGACCGCCTCCAAATTAGCACACTTTGCCACTGGTCTATTCCTAGCCATTTTCACAAGGTGGATGACCAAGGGCAGCGGCAGAGGCCTTCTACTGGTGTATAATTTGGTGTCTAATTCACTTTAATACCGCAAGCCACTTAATGTGACAGTCTAGGAGGGACATCTTCCAATTGCACTGGCCCACTCCTCCAACCAGCGAATCCACAAGGTCTCCACAAGCCATCTTTGTTACCTTAAAAAGTATGATTTCAGATGTGGTATTTCAGTGCATGGAGAAAGCGTGTATTTCCCAGTATATCTAGGCTTCTTCAGTACATTTTAATGTAACTTTTCAAATGAATAATTATTGGGAACATAATTATTGGGAACAGATGTCACTCACTGAATCAAAATGATCACATAATGGTGTAATGTGAAAAATACAAATTGTGCATTACACTTGGCTTATATCTCCAATAGTCATAATAAAGAACAATACAAATACTGATAAAGCAACACTGCCATACCAAGAATAATAGTACTTATTAATATCCCATAGATATCTAATAGGAACTAGAAGAAAAAAAGAAGATGGTATTACAGAATTTATTTTAACAAATATATGAAGAAAAAAAGAAATACAGCAAAAACACCATAGCGTATCATAAAGTAATACCTTCAAGGTGGGTCTAAATTGACTGGTATTACAGAAAAAAATTGAAGGTCTGTCATAACATCACATTAAGAAGTAGCTCATCATTCAAACACTTGGGTGCCAAGGACTGTAAAGTGAAGATCTTTTTAACAGAAATATTCAATGCCACAAAAACATAACACTGAAATGACATATTGTACATCACTGAAATGTACAGCAACTTGGCATATTTTAAAATAGGACCATTAAGTAGCTCTCTTTAGAGACCTGCATTTTTTGTGTACAAATGGGGGAAAAAATTGAGACACATTCAGGTCCATGCTGATTTTACATGGCCATAAGCCTACGTAACCTCCTAAACAGAGGCTTTTATGCCCCCTACCCAATGGAAACTATCGGAACTGCACAGAGTTACAGACTCGCAAAACTACTAGTTTTTGTCACCCTCACACAAAATATTTAATTCAAAAGGGGTCATTACATGTGCCCTCTACACATGTGGTGTACATTCTATGTAGTCCATGTGGCTTAGCGTATGTTGGCAACATTCAAAAAATCATAAACAATATATTCATGAACAAGAAAGTACGATACATGGGAATGGCCGAGAATATCCTGTATCTATACATTTGGCCGAGAATATCCTGTATCAGTATAGAAGTAAACATGACATTTCAGTATTACATTTTTGTGGCATTGAAAACGTCAGCCCACAATATAGCGATCATGACCTGTTGTTAATAAGATGTGAAGCTTTCTGGATCTTCAGACTTTGGCACACAAGTGTTGAAATGTCTTGATATGATGTTATGACAGGCTAGCCGTTTGTCTGTCATTACGGTCATTTTAGACTCACCTTATTAAAAGTTATGGGGTTTTAGCTGTATTTCATTAGTGGGTTTATTTCTTTATATTTATATAACATCTTTAGATTCGATTCAACTTTATTGTCACTGAACAAGTACAAGTACATTAAAACGAAATGCAGTTAACACCGGTTTTCAGGATCAGGGTGGAGGAGGTAGTGTTGTCTAACCTGACTGACTTGGTTGGAAAGTCCAAAGTCAGTGGGTGACAGGTCAGGTTTTCAATGCTGACAGGTCTGAACTTTAGGCAGGCCAGTTTAGCACCCTTTTACAGTGGAGCCATGCTGTTATATTACATGCAGAATGTGGTTTGGCATTGTCTTGCTGAAATAAGTAAGACCTTCCCTGAAAATAAAGCATATATTGCTTCAAAACTTGTATATATTTTTCAGCATGAATGGTGCAAGTCACACACGCTATGTGCATTAATGCACCCCAATACCATCAAGGATGCTGGATTTTGGACTGGGCTTTGATAATAAATAACCCAGATGGTCCCACTCCTCTTTAGCCCGGGGGACACGTCGTCAATGATTCTCCAAAATTATTTCATATTTTGATTTGTTAGACCACAGACATCAGACGGTTTTCCACTTTGCCTCAGTCCGTCTAAAATGAGCTTGGGCCAATAGAAGGCAGCAGCATTTCCGGATCTTGTTTATATACTGTATGTTTTTTTCTTTGCATGGTAAAGTTTTAACTAGGTGCAGCGATGCTGTGTTCACAGACAATGGTTTTCTCCAAGGATATGCTTCCCTAGACCAGCACTAGCCCACCACCAAACTGGTCCTTTTGGATGATGTCATCGGGCCCTCATGCCACCCTCATGGAGATCGTTTGGTCAGAAACATGCACACCAGTAGCCCACTGGAGGTAATTTTGTATGGTTCTAGCAGTGCTCCTCCTGTGCTCACAAAAAGGAGCAGATACCAGTCCTGCTGCTGGGTTGATGCCTTTATATGGCCCTATCCAGCTCTCCTCATGTAACAGCCCATCTCCTGGTACCTCCTACATGCTCGTGAGACAGTACTGGGAGACACAGCATACTTTGTGAAGGCACGTATGGGTATGCAATCCTGGAGGAACTGGACTGCCTGTGCAACATGAATGGACTGCAGGTATCGTCTAATGATACGAGTAGTGACAAGGACACTAGCAAAACACAAAACTGTAGAAGAATCAATCAGGAAGGATAAGGAGAGAGAAATTGTCTGTGGCCACGAACTTCAAAACCATTCACTTTTGGGGGTTGTCTTGCTGTTGCCTCTCCAGTGCACCTGTTGTTACTTTCATTTGCACCAGAAACAGGTGACATTGATTCATAATGGCTTATGCTTCCTAAATGGACAGATGGATATCCCTGAAGTTTAATTGACTTGGTGTTATACAGTGATGATTACGTGTTCCCCTTTGTTGAGCAGTGTATTTTTCAAGAAACAGTAACATTTCCCAGTTTCAACATTTGATTTGTTTCCTTTGTACTATTTTCCATTGAATATAGGGTTTAGATTGATTTGCACATCACTGCATTCTGTGTTTCTTTACATTTTACACAGCAACCCAACTATTTTTGAAACAGGGTTATAGAAATGTATGGGATATTAGTCTTGGTATGGCAGTGTTGCATTATCTTTATATTTATGGTTCTTTATTTTGATTAATCCCCTATTGGGGATTAAAGCAAAGTGTAATAAACATTTTCTATTTTTCGCAAAAAGCCGTTATCTGATCATCATGTATGACTCTTGATTCAACGGGTGACATCTGTCATGAATGAAACCCAGTTGGTCTACCTTAGCCAACATATCTATTTAAGATTCTTTTTTCTGTTTGGTAAAATTACCTGATGAAGGTCCTTTGTTGCTATTAAATCGTTATTTATTTTGCAAGTGACGCTGTCACGGTTACAGGTAGGGATCCAAGCGCGGACTGGGGAGGTGAGGGGGAGTGGCAGGCAGAGTAGTCAGGGATAGGCAGTGAGACACACGAACTGGCAGCGACGGCAGAGGCAGTTAGCGGGCAGTGTAGTTGGGCACAGGCAGAAGGTCGGTACACGAGCGGGCGACAGTAGTACAGGCAGTGAGCAGGCAGAGTAATCAGAGACAGGCAGGAAGTCAAAACCCAGGCTGATTGCAGACGTGCAGGCAGGGAGCAGGCAGAATCGTCGGGGACAGGCGGTCGGTACACGGGGAATCAGAACGTAGGGCTGTAAATTGCAAGAGATGGCATGCGAACATAGACCATTGATCCGGCAGGGGTGACTTGTCCGGGCTCTACTGACATATTGGCAGTAACGAGGCAAGAGGTGTCAGGTGTGTGTGAATGCTGATTGGGGACTGGTGCGGGAGCAGGTTATAGGGATCAGGCATAGCGATGTCAGCCCGATGACCCGCCTCTGCAGGGATCATGGAGGCAGGGACTTGACAGACGCAAACAGTGTGCAGGAAATATTTTGTTCTTTGTTAAAGATCAGTGAAAACCATTTCAGTTTACTCAATGGTGCCTGGTTTTTCATTTTCCTCAAAAGAAACTGCACAACAAACCCTTATGGTTCCTAATAAAAAATGAATTATAGGATAAACCATTCCCTCAGTTTAAATAACTGGTCCCATTTTTTACGTTCCCTGCATTGTAATTATTAATTCCCTCAATAAATAACATTGAGATTAAAATCATTGAGGAATTTGATTTGGTTTTCTTTCAGTGGATGTTAATATTAAATGCAAATTGCTACATTATTTCTTGTGATATATATTTTTTATTTATTATTTCTAATTTGCCCTCTATTTTTGTGCTTAATTTGAAAGTTGTATTCACACCTTCTGGTGTAAAGATAAATAAATCTTAAGCACAGATAAAAAATGTCAATCAAACACTCAGGGACTGGATTGGTATGAAGCTAATAAATAAAGGAAATAAACATGAGCACAATAAGGATATATTTCACACATTCCACCAACTTTTCCCAGCATGTAATTTTTACTTAATACATAAACAACAATCTGTAGTTATATTTAGTCCATTCTATTTTAAACATTAACAAGCCTAATAGATACTCTTAGACAAGTTTATTATATAATGCTATTTTTTAAATATATTAAATATTTATAGTGCCTTGCAAAAGTACACTTCACTTATTTACTATCTGAGAATTAGTGGCACTATTTGAAAACTGCATTCCACAAGCATCTTCCAAACAACCTGACAATCCTGGTGCAAATCTGCCTAAAACAATGGGCTGAAATCAATTTGTGCAAAGATGGTAAATATTTTGCAAAAGGTGGCTCTATTAAATTTTAATGTGTCAATTTTTTAACACTGACACATTCAAACTTAATAGAGACACTTTTTGCTAAATTAACTTTGCTTATATATAGATATATATTTAAAGAAATTGCCATAGGAGACAACAAGGCTGTTTCAGGAGGTGAGCGTCTGTAGTGTCATACATCCTCCCCTCTTTCAGGGAATGTAGGGATTCCCAGGTGGTCATAAGTCCACCTAATGTTACTAGTGAACATGTACTTTACTAAGTTGGCTTTGAACAGTGTTTGCAACCAATCTTGTTGATTGAGTTCCCATGCAGTAAGCTCAGCTAAAAAAAACAATCAGCACCATACCATGATTCGCACCCTGTAATTACAGTTAACCTGGCTGTGGAATGTAATAATTTAGCAGATCATGAAGGGACAAGAACTCTGCCTTTCTCTTCATTTTGGGATGGTAATTCCAAGTCCATTCTGGGCATAGACACTTTAGGAACACACAAGTCTGCTGACCTTTTCATGGTGAAATTTAGTTTTCCTCATCTTTGATGCCATCCATCAGCAACAAGGGTGTGGTGAATGGGCCACAAAAAATAGTACCTCAAATTAGAAGTCATTGGATAGCAAAATGCAAATAATGTCAGAACTTCATTAACAGGATCTTGCAACCAACAGTACCAATGGATAATTTATCTGTAAAGAAATTAATAATACCGTGGTGGCATAAGTGTGCACACACTTTATAATGGGGTTGGTAACTGTGTTCAGATTTGAACCTGATGTCACACCTGCTCCGCGAGTTACGGGGGAGCCACGTTCTCTTCAACGCTTTTCACCACATCTGACACTTGGCAGATCAGAGGACCCTAAAGCAGAATGGATTCCGTATAATACGTTTAATTACAGAATCAGGGAAAAGCAGTCTCGTAGTCGGTGGGTGTGCGAAGGTTGGCAACAGAGTAGAACGGCTGAGGTACACTGGGACAGGCTCGTGGGTCGGTGGGCAGGCTGAGGTCAGCGACTGGAGCAGAAGGGCAGAGGGACACTGGGGCAGAGAGGCTCGTAGTCGGGGACAAATCAGGCAGAGATCAAACCGGGAAGACAGAAACACAATAAGGGTAATGGGGAGAACAGGGATGAAATACACAGAAGGCTAATGGGCTAGCCGGGAACACCTGGCAACAGGTGAAACACATCGGGGCGTGACAACAGCGGAGTATTAACCACCAGCATGAGAACGATGGCAGCAACACACCACACCCCACCACATCACCTGATTCCACACATTATTTCTGTTGCCATTGTGGATTATTGTTTGTTTTTGTTGTGTTTCACCGACGCCAGATGTATCGGTGAAATTAAATTATGATGCTTTTGTGTTATTTCTTTTTTCCCTGCACTTATTTTTTTGCTCAACTCCCTCACCCCATCATACCAATCACATTCCAAATTATGTACAAAGGTTATTTGCCATCACCGGGCATGAAATTAAGTGATTCTGACTGGCGATAAATAAAATCAAATCAATAAAATTGCATACTACTGAGATCGCCGTGGTCAACAAAAGTTCCAAACTAACCTTTTTTTAAATATTTTCCAAGGCAATACATTTAAAATGGAACACTGTGGAGACCATCATTGAGAAGTGGAGACAAGATTGCACCACTAGGATCTGCAAAGACAGAGAAAGGGAACACTCTGGGAGGCTACCAAGTGGTCAATGGCAACCTTAAAGGAGCTGCATGAATTTCTGTCAGGAACTGGGGCATATTGCATTGATCATGCTATGGGTCGGCTTTTCTCAAGGAAGGACAAGCGCTTTGGTCAGGATTGAAGGGACAATGACTATCCACAGAATATCCGCTTGCAATTTTACTGAGCTTGAATGCTTCACAAATTTGATGTTGCACTGGTTCTCATCACGGTGCGTGCTCAAGGAACAAGATAGCGTAGACCATAGTCACTACACACCAGAAAAAACTTCAAACTTAATTCAGCCTAAAAGCATTTAAGCCTCAACAAGGAATGCTATAGGATGATACAGCCAGCCAATCATCTTCGATTAATAAGCATCCAAACCCCAGACGGTACGAGCCAATTGCATCGCCTTCGAAGGGAACCCTGGTCTCAAAATGACATAGCTATCTGTTAGGCAGTAACTTTACTATTGCACCATTCAGAGGCCCCTAGCTGATCATGCTTGAAATGCATTTTGTCAATTTCTGTCCATTGATTTTAAAACTCGTACTTTAAAGCCAAAATGGGCCCCCAAAATTGTGTTATGTGTGTACTAAGTCATGTACGTGTGGGCCCAATGCAATCTAAACCACTCACTTTTAAACTTGGAATTTCATGGCTAATTTAGGTATGATTGATTCCAGTCCAAAGTGGAAGGTTTATATATTTGGGGGTTATTTGTCCCTTAATGCATCGTTACTTCCCCTAATTGAGTCACTGCTATTCTTCTTTTGGTGAATAGCCAATTGACTTGCTGGCTGCTGTGTTATTGCAGTTCAGAAGGTGTGGGCAACTGCTGAAGTGATTTTGTCAGTGGTCAATACGACCTAATCGTCTGCTTCAGCTTGGATAAATAAAGACCTGATTGATTCTGTGGCCTCCAGCAGATAATTATTCTGGGGATGTCACAATGTCTAGAGTCATTGAGTGCTGGAGCTCAGTGTGACTGACTAGTTGGTAAAGAACTTGGACTTGATTAGTCTACACTAGGACAGCATGATACAATTAGCCAAAGGAAATCCATGTATCTGAAAATAAATAAACCCACTGCATGGATTTTATTGGAATATTTTCTTTCCCATAAACCGTTGTAAATGTAAGGAAACAAAATTACTATTTCAAACATGAAATAATAGTTACCTCTTTAACTCTCATGTTCTAATAGGTTAGCTGTCCCAGTAAAGTCATTTCAACACTGAGTGGTTTTGTCAAGGCAATCACAAAAAAAGAAATATCTGCTCAAGAACCATGCTGACAATACTGTCAAAGTTTAGAATAATCCAGCCTGCTCATCTAATGAATAATATATAATAAGCAACATTTTAGAGTTTCACACATTTCTATGTAATCACTTTTAGTTGAAATGTTTGTAGATGAAAGATGATACCAGTGTGAATAGTTCACAGAAAGGAACCCAAACTATTTCAATAAGTATTATTTGTAACTGATTCATCAGTTAGCTACAGTCCAAGAAAACATTGTAATGAGCAAAGTAAATTAAACTGCAGTTTTCGCTGCAAAAATGTTTTTCAAGGGTATTCTGTCCCAAAGCAATAAGCTATTTTCATTTAGTTTTGCAGGCCACTTGAGGATTAACCTAGAAACCCAGTAAGACATTGTATATCAACAGTGTAAAAGTGTTTTTAAATGTAACCTCTTCAATGACAATAATATGCCACATAACTGAGACAGTTAACTATCACTCTCACCTGCTGTGGGCTTTGCTTAATTTCTGTGGTAATTACATGTTCTAGTTATAAAGTCCACACTTAAGCAAGAATTTGCTGTAGGATAATGTAAATGCAAATTTTCTGGGGGAGGCAGTCAGTGACTGTGAGCTCAGTGACATCGGTCTATGCAGATGATGCAGAAAAGAGTTGTCCTGTCAGAGATACAAGGGGAAAGAGAGACCACAAAGCATTAATGTTTCCAAGGAAAGACAACAGTTATTGAAACGAAACACTATGTTGACCTAGCACGTGTGGGATTGTGTTAAGAATGTAGGCCTGTCATCATTTTGGACAGAGAACTGTTAAAACTAAAGCAAATTGATTCAGAAATGGGCCAATGTCATTCACAATTGCTAATAGTCTATGTTATTTTAAGGAAACATACATCCTGGGGAATTGTAAACCCAGGGGAAGCCCGGCCTGAGGGGTGAGTAGGGTGGCGATAACTCATGTCACCTGTCAATTAGCCATTCTGATCTCTGACCTATTTAAACACTGAAAGGTTAGGAGTATTACAGCTTAGAGCTTGATTTTGGGAGCAGTTATGGCGGATAGCAGCAATGACTCCACATCTACCCTCTTGCCAACAGGGCTTTGTTTTGAATAGTGCTAGGGTGTCAGAGGGTTGTCAACTTTAATCTGTTTTACCCCATGTTATAAGATAGAGGCCTAATTTAACGATAGGTACAATACCTATGGTTTTGTGTTTTCAGAAATGGTCTTATACCGGGTTTTTTTCCCATAATTTGCATATTTGGAATTTTTGTCTACTATACTAATGAAATAACTTTTTTGTTCAAATAATGTATTTTAGACAGACGGCATGGCAGGCAACTTTCTCTCCCCAAGGGCCACCATGCACCGGGGCAGTAGGCACCTGGTATGGCTGGAGTCTGTTTGCAGAGCAGGGTCATCCATGTAGAAGTGAACCTACTCCTGCCCCCAGGTTGATCATTAGGCAATCATAAGGGGGATGAACATAAGCACCCTGACCCCAGAGCAAGGCTCCTCCTCCTCCCCAGGATATTTTCCAGGTGCTTGAAAAGGGACTTCGACCCAGGCCAAAATAGCCTAATCCCCTCTTCATAGGAGCAGGAGGACAGAAGGGACCCTTAATTGTGGCCAGCCTAAGGCACACCTGTGCAATACTCATGCTGTCTGTCCCCACACCTGTGAAAGGAGAAGGAGAAGTGCTCACTAACACAGATTTAGACAGATTTGTGAACAATATTTGAGAGAAATAGGCCTTTTGTGTACATAGAGAAAGTCTTAGATCTTTGAGGTCAGCTCATGATGAATGGGGGCATAAACAAAAGTGTTGCGTTTATAATTTAGTTTAGTGTATTTAAAAAAATTTAGGTGAGTGAGTTTCAATACACGTTACATATACAATGTAACCAAATTATTATCCTTGTTATATCCTTATACTGAAATACACATTATAGTAACAATGTATCCAGAATATTATCCTTGTTATATCCATAGACTGTGAAAGAAATATGGACATAATAACTGTGCCGTCACCCATTGGTGTCTGAAGACATGTTTTGAAGCTAGTTTTTGATGGAGATGGCCATCGCCATCTTGGCAGCGCATCACTCACATAACCAAAAATGGGCAAAGAGGTGGGGCGTGGGTGCAGCTGAGGTGCCTGGTTGCCAAGGTACCAAGTTAGCAAAGGCTAAGAAGCTAGGCTAAATGCTACCAGCATCCTACTCTGTGTTGCGAGCGGTTGTTAGCCAGTGGTCAGTAGCCAGTCACCATAACATTACCACTTGAGGCAAGTTAAACCATTATTTTGGTTTTCAACAGCTGGTATTGATGTGTAGCCTAGCCAACTATGTTCCATACCATGTTTGCAATGGCTTAACCTCTGATACCAGGCCTAGATTGTTGCTAGGAGGCAAAGGAGTCCAGATATGATTGGAGGTGTGGCCTCACGAGACTAGCAATGGCTAAAGGCTACCGTAATGTAACCATAGCTCATATTGTAGGCAACCGTCATTAGAGTTCTGTGTCATTTGTCATCAAAATTGAAGCATTCAATTTGCAGTAGCCTCTTAATTTTAAACCCTTCTGTTCCTCACTCAAAATCTTCCTTTCCAACTTTTTTGGAAAGGAAAGAAAAAGGTGCTGTGGTCTCTTTCAGTTTTTGTCTATTGCTTGAGCACAATTAAAGAAACGGCCCGATTTTTAAAACACTTTCACACTATTAGCACAACACTACACCAAAGTAGCACAACACTTAAGATCAAAAATAGAACATATATGTCAAAACTATACAATGTCTTATAAAAACATCATTTTGTTTGTCATGACATAAACCGGTTGGGTTTATCATATGGTCATATGGTCTGATTCTGTTTGAATCAGTTGAACACTCCTGGGCTCAACCTAAAACACGTTTAGCATTTACACAGAGAAAGTGTAAAAATAAATTAACGTCACATCAACAACACATGACACCAATTGTGTAGACTAATGAAAATATTTGTCATATACTGAAGTCAGTCAATACTGAACATTTCAACAAAAGATTCTTAGCAAAACATTTTCCAGTTTTCATACAGTATTACTGAACATAATAATGTTCTGCAAGCTTACAGTAGTACTGTAACATAAAATTCATATCCAGTACCAAATAAAAATGAAAAGTAACCTAAACATGTCTCCGCCTAGCTGAATCTGGCCACATGGCCTTTTCAACATCACAGGCTATATTTTCATTTACGAGGCAAAGTGGGAAGAATCTTTTGGAGTGACGAATCCAATCGATCAAATTTATTTAATAAAGCCCTTTTTACATCAGCAGTTGTCACAAAGTGCTTTCACAAAACCCCCGGCCTTAAACCCCAGGGAGCAAACAACCATAGTGATGAACTTCAGTGGCTAGGAAAAACTCCCTAAGAGGGCCAAATTTAGGAAGAAACCTAGAGAGGAACCAGGCTCCGAGGGGTGACCAGTCCTCTTTTGGTTGTGCCGGGTGAACATATTAGGAGTTCAAATCCACCCTTGTATGGATGCTGCTTCAATTTGATCACATGCTTACTCCATAGTTTGAATGAAGGGCATCTGGACATAGGGCTGGATATCATAAACCTTCCACCGCCCTGCTGAGAAGAACTCCTCGATGAGGTTTTGGAAGGGGTAGTGTGGTGGAAGGTATTGAACTGTAAATTGTGGGTGTTTAAAACCAGTTTTCGACCAGAGCAGAATGATGGAAAGCTATATTGTCCCAGACGACAATGCATTGCATCTGGTCCCTTAGGGTTGCTGCTGTGATAATATTGTGTAATCTGTCTAAAATGTAAGAATGAGGACAGTGTTGTAAGGACCCAAGTTGGTTTGGCGGTGGAGGACCCATGTTATGTAATCGCAGCACAAAGGGTAATATTACCCCCACGTTGCCCTGTGCCCAATTAAGTTTCTTCCCCTTCTTCTCACTGTTGTCAGGTTAAATCCAGCCTCATCAATGTATACAAACTCATGCAGGACTTCCTCTGCATCCATCTGCCAAACTCTGAAATACAGCAAAAGACCACATTGTGTAGATCAATTTAGTGTAGGTCTGCTATACAGTAAAATGACATGTAGAGTAAAAAGGTAATGTGTGCTGTACACAATACTACAGTCGGTGAACAGAACGTACCTCCACATATTCACGTCGCAGAACTTCGAACCTGTCTGAATTTTTTTCAAATGGCACTTTATACAGTTCTTTCATCAGAACTTGATGTTTTAGGATACAAACTATTGTTGAGAGAGAGACCTGTTGGACATTATTGAAGATTGGGTGATCATAAGCAATATGGGCTTGAATTTCTAAAAGTCTGATTGCATTATTAGCCAAAACGAGGTTTATGATCTCTCCCTCTTGCTCCAGTGTGAATATGGCATTCAATCCTATGTTGGCCAAACAAAATACAGGTAGCTGACGGTCACATGATACAGGAATAGGTACCAGAACTGTTATTATAGTGCAGGCAGTAAACTATGGATTGTCAGTTGACAGAAAATACGTTTCTCACCTGTGCTCTTGACGAAATGTCCGAACGATTGATGCTACGTGTACCTGCTTAGGTTAGGATGTATTCTCAGTCCAGTCACCCTCAGGGTTAGTCCGTGGTTTATTACATGGTTGACAATTGAAGAACGAATTGTGTTACACAAAGCATGACCTACCCCTCCTCTGGGTCTTCCTCCCGCTCCCGCTCCCGCTCCCTCTTCCTCTTCCTCTTCCTCTTCGACTACCTTGGCCTCTTCCTCCACCTTGTTCTCTCCGGATTACCCCTCTCACCTGCACTCTTCCTCTGACATCGTCCATTATTTTTCAAGACTGCCTTTTTATAGTCCTTAAACCTGATTGGTGTGTCTACAATTATGCGCCAGTGTATGTGTGTGTGCGCACCTGGTGGCTGTGTTTAACCAATTGGTTCATGGGTGTGTTCATTTGAAAGCCTTTGCTTTGAAATTGCAAAGAAATTACATCATGATAGACATCTGTGTCGAATGCATAAAAGTGTGTTTAGTGTTTTGCAAATGACTGTGTGTAATGTTTTGCAAGAAGTATGAAGCTGACAATGTGCTTACAGTTGTGCACATCTAGGCTGGTGTTTTGCTCCTTGATTGTAAGGGTTTGCTAATTGTGGGAAGGTTTTAATTGTAGTGTGGAAGCAATTGAAAAATACTAAATTTCTTTCCAGAGCTGTAGAGGAGTAGGAACGAAGAGGAGTAGAA
This sequence comes from Esox niger, assembly GCA_016801105.1. NCBI lineage: Eukaryota > Metazoa > Chordata > Actinopteri > Esociformes > Esocidae > Esox > Esox niger. The sequence goes on from JACXGJ010001877.1 coordinate 18,942, forward strand.
AAGCAGAGAAGAGGATTGCAGGAGGAGAGGAGTATAGAAATAGAGAAGAGGAGTAATGGATGAGGATGTCAGAGGATAGCAGCATGAAAGAAATATATGGAAGTAAGAGTATAGAGGAATAGAGAGCAGAGGACAGGACCTTATGAAAATGCCCTTTAAAAACTGAGGATGGAATGTCATGCAATAAAATCGTTTAAAAAAAGTAGCTTGCCACGTTCTATTTTTAAATAAGTCGCTCTCATTTCAAAAATGCTTGGAGATGCCTGTCTTAGAGCTGTGGATCGGATTACAGGTGTTCTAGAAATGTATGGACCTCATCCCAAAACTCCAAGATGTTTAGCATTACAGACCTATTTTTGTAATAATGTTTATTTTTATTTCCAAAGAGGGCAGCAGGGTGGTCAAGAGCATTGGGGCAATAAACAAATGTTTCTAGTTCTAATCCCCATACTGACAAGACAAAAACATGAATACCTATCATTCTGGCCCTGAGAATGACTTAACTGATCTCCTAAAAATAATGGAGGAAATGTAGCTTTTGCAAGACAATAACTCTAAGCACAAGGCCAAAGCAGCAGTGTCTCGAACATAAAAAATGTGGATGTCCTTCAGTGGCCCAGTTTTTATCTTGATCTGTGGCACTATTTCAAAATGACATTCAACCAACCTGTACAACCTCAAGCTGATCTGCCCAGAAGACTTTGCCAAAATCAGTCCATTGTGTGCAAAGCTGGTACTTATCTAAACACTTAAAGGCTGTTATTGCAGCGAAAGATGCCCAGTATTATTGGTGTTGAATACTTATGCAGCAATATATATTTGCACCAATGTAAAGCAAGTTTAGCTGTGAGATTTCATACTGCAGTGTTGTTGCTGTGGTCCTCTCTGGTCAACCTGGTTGTGCTTTGTGCCTGGAGGAGCGGGCCGCTGGCCAGCACACAGATGGCAGGGTGGGAAGACAAGCTGCTATGTCTGCGCTAAATGAATTATAAATGTGCTCATAGCCCTATAGCCATGTTTTACTAGGCTCACATTAATTTAGAAACTTGTTGACTGCACATTCTACAGTGCTCGGGTGGGTGTTGCATTGTTTTTGTAACAGAGAGACTTGTTCAGGGACCCCTGAGGGATACTTTCGTCATCTGAATAACTTTTGGGGAATGTAAGTTCAATGTTCTGTTTAGAGATTGTAAATGGTGGAAAGATTGATATGATTGAATAGCACATTATCATTTTCAGGAATTACTAGGATCACATTTTGATCACAATATACCCACTAGTCTTGTATGTTCTATTTGAGTGTATTACCCTTCAAGTACTTTTGATCATCCTCTATCCCCAAACACCCTTTTAAAGACAATATAATCAGTTCCAAATCCCTCCTCGGGGACCCTAACTAATTTCACATTTGTTGGTGTGGCCCCACACTAGTTAACCTGATGATTAGAAACTTCTGCAGCATAATAATGTTGTACCATTCATCTACTGTACTGCCATAACCTTGTTTCAGCATGATAATGTTGTACCATTCATCTACTGCCATCCTCTCATGTTTCAGTATGATAATGTCATACCACTCATCTACTGCCATCACCTCATGTTTCTGCATGATAATGTCGAACCACTTATCTGCTGCCATCATGTTTCACCGTAATAAGGCACGGCACAAAATCACAATGAGCTGTATTTCCTGGAAGCTAAAAATGCCCCAGTTCTTTCATGGCATCCATATACTTACAAAACATCAGGGCCAGCCCTCCCATTAGGCAAGATTAGGCAGCCACCTAGGGCGGCATTTGAATTGGAGGTGGCATTTTGACAATTGGCTGACTCCCTCCAGCATGACAATTGGCTGACTCCCTCCAGCATGACAATTGGCTGACTCCCTCCAGTATGACAATTGGCTGACGTCCTCCGACGCCCCTGAGCTGTGGCTGTTGGCAGCACCTCATTGCATCATTGCAGTTTCCGCCCTCACCCCATTCGCACGTCTCCCGTAGTTTACTCCCGCTGTCCTTTGTAGCTAGAGGCCACTTTAGACAGAGAGTAAATAATGAATAAATACTGAAACTGATGTTCGACAATCAAATTCGATATGTAAATAAAGTTGAAATAAAGCTTATTCTATACTGCTTGAGCGAAACAAGGCCAGCAATGCATTTATGAAAGCACTTGTTTCTAAAGCTCAAATTATCTGACAATTTTTGAATGTCCTGGGCTGGCCCTGCAAGACTTGTCACCCACTGAGCATGTTTGGGATACTCTGGATTGACAGTGCGTTCCTGCCAATAACTCTGTAAAATATTAGAAATGTTTGCATGTTGTGTTTATATCTTTATATCTGTATATTTACTCTTCTAATGTATTATATTATATTTGTTCATTAAAGAACAGTCTCATGTCGTTAATCATATTCATTATATTAGCTACCTTGTTAAAATATCAACATTGTAAAAGTCTATGGACTGCACATTAACTGACCCTTTAGATCCCAGTGAGTTATGTGGCTATTATTATAATTATTATAATAACTGCCCTATGCAGTTATTATTATTTAATTTATGTGCAAATCAGTTCAACTAATTTACTGGATCATCAGGTTTTCATTTTTTTTAATCTGCTGAGACGGTGATGGTATCCTGGTGGCACCTCCTTCCAGACCTGGATAAGGGCATCAGTGAGGACAGTCTATGGTGCTACTTTGCGATGCATGGATACATAACGTCCCAGAGGTTCTCAGTTGGATTCAGGTCTGGGGAACGTGAGGGCCAGTCAATGGCATCAATGCCTTCATCATCCAAGAACTAACTACATACTCTGGACACATGAGATTGGTAATTGTCCTTCACCAGGAGCAGGGTTGGGTAGGTTACTAATGTAATCAGTTACAGTAACAAGTTACCTGTCCACATTTGTAATCTGTAACATCATTTCTTGAATGCTCAAACTCAGTCATGTAATCTGATTACTTTAGATTAGACACCTTTTGCTGGACCAATCAATGTTCAAAGTTTGCATAGCTGGCCAAAAGCGGAATTAGCATTTTACTGTATGGGCTGTGTACAGTGATTTGGGAAAGGGTTTTTAAACCATTGCTTTCTACTTCAATATAATTGGGCTACATATCTACATTACAAGCTAAAGGTTTGTCAGATATTCAGTCATTCCGATAAATCTAATAACCCTTGATCTTCCAGAATTTTGTTCAGAATTCAATCTGAACAAACCCAAAATCTAATGCGTATGCCTATTCTGTTATTTGTGTTTTATTCATGTTTTTAATTGCTTCAAAACATTGTTGAAAAATACCTTTAAATTACGCTAAAACGGTATTGACATTGTTGTAAATAAAAATTAAGATGTCCGTATGATTTTGCACATGAACTAAATCTGCAGTAGTCTGCTGTTTTGCTCCACAACCAACAACATTGTCAAAATGTTGCAGAAACCCTAGGCACACGAATGCACGTTTGCAATTGTGGACACCAGCATAGAAATACCGGCGCGAACGTGACCTACGATAATTAGGGCCACCAGTGAGGGATTTTCAAAACTGAAATAAATTAACTGTGATTATTAACCTGCACTCTTGGCTTTAAGTAATGTGACATCAGCAGCCAATGATTACCAATGCATACAATTTTCAGAGATGCAAAGCAAGCAGAATACAGGTCCCACTAGATGGATGACGGGCCCTCATATTACCCTCATGGAGTCTGTTTCTGACAGTTTGGTCAGAAACATGCCCACTGGAGGTCATTTTGTTGGGTTCTGGCAGTGCTCCTCCTGTTACTCCACAATGGAGCAGATACCTGTCGTGCTGCTGGGTTGATGCCCTTCTACATCCAGCTCATGCCCTATCCAGCTCTCCTCGTGTTATGTTCCATCTCATGGATTCTCTTCATGCTCTTGAGACTACACTGGGAGACACAGCAAATGTTCTTGTGATGGCACATACGGATGTGCCATCCTGGATTGATTGCTGAACCAATCAGGAATGATAAAGAGAGAGCAACTATCTGTGGCCGGACAATTAACATTTTCATTCCACTTGTAGCCCAATAATTTGGTAAAACAGTTTATTGGGAGACGGAAAAATGTTGGCAGAGCATGCAGGTGAAGGAAACATATGCCCCCACTTCCTCAATTCATAATATATCTGTGCAACTGAGTGTTCTAACTTTTATATTTCTGAGTACCCGATTAGCAGATGATGCGACCTCATTTGAAAACGTGAAAACATTTAAGTGCCTGTTGAGTGCTCTGGAGTCTGATTGCCATCGAGAACAAATTGTGTAAGTCCTTAGAGATTTCTAGCTGCTGTGTCCTTTTTACTCAGGGTTTTCTGCGATTTCTAAAATGTGTCTCAAAAGTAGATCAGGAGCCGGTAAGTCTATGTGTACCGAGGAGACAGTGTAGAGGAGTGGTGGGAGACCGGAAAGACGGACAGAGACTGAATGAAAAAGGTATAAAGGGAGAAGTTATGAGGGAGATGCAGAGAGATTATTGAAAGAGAAAGATAAAAGGGAGGGTCAACAGAAAGACAATGTCCCTCATTCATGAAACATCAGAAAATATCTCAGATTCAAAAATAGGGAGAGACTTATGGCCATATCCAATAGTGAGCATAGATGTCAATAAGCATGGATGTCATCACAGATTGAATAATCAGATAAAGCCTTGGACACAAGAAAACACTGAACCTGTCCTTATTTACATATGACACACTCGTAATGTATGACACACCCGTTTGCTTGTATTATATTCTTTGTCATCTTATTTTATATTACCTATTATAAGAAATATATTTCTGGTTGTCGTTACTGAGGCTGTTATGATTTTGGTTTTTCTTGAAAATTATGGTTGATGATTCTTATTTGCGAGTCAAGTATTATCTTATTTTTCGACGTATGTTAACTTGGTCTCTGACCAGATGTGAGTTTGATCGTAAGGATACAACAAAAATAATATTGATGAATACCAGCTCTGCCTGTGAAATTATCACTCCATCATTTTAAGATCAAATGTGATCGTACGCATGTTTCATAAATGAGGGCCAATGCATCCATATCAACATCCTGTCTGTGGAGGAGAGAACGATGGTGTGGACAGGGGAGAGCAGGAGATGAAAGGAGGGGGGGAAATGACAAAAAAATTATGGGATAGAAGGGAGAGAAAGCGAGAGTGAGAGATCGAAGTAAGGATCAGAGTGAGAAGAGGGGAGAAAAACAGAAGTCATGGGAAAATGGGGAGAGATGCATTCAACAACAGACACATTCTTTACAACATGAGATTTTATTTCAAATGTCTCAGCAACCGCAAATACTGTGCTTGCTTACATTTGGGACCTGCAGACCAAAAGCCCTGCAATGGAGCCAAGCAGATGTTTCTTCAAAATTTAACCAATGTTTTCAAACAGTTCACTCTTGCCTGATTAAACTGGCCCCTAATTTGAAAATGACCCCAAACTAAAAAGTAATTCACTAACGTCAAAGATATTTTTCCCAGTTGCTATAGCTACTTATTTTACTCATGGTTTCTATGCAGACATGAGAAAAAATCTTCAGTGTAACCATGTTTATGGATTGCTTGTCATCTTTCTGTTTTGTACTTGTCAGAGCATCTTTGCTGCGCTGCTGGAGTGTGAAGGGCAGATAATTAGTGCTGCTGACAGCCCTGTAAATATTGTGCTTTGTTTACCATCCTCTTCTGCATACCGACAGCCGTTTATACACTTGATGATTCTAACATTTATCATAGTCATCATCATTCCTTTTATAGTCTTAATTTGGTTGATTACAAAGCAAATATTGCTTATCTTGATTAATATAATATCCTTATTTACATTTTCTTGTCAAACTATGCTGTTAAGATATTAAATTTGGTTCTGCATTAACAAGATTTTGTAGGATGAATTGCACGCCCATATTGACTGCATCGTCCCCCACTGACAAAGCTTGCTGAAAAGGAATTGGCTCCTCACGATTTCTTTCCTCCAAAAAATGTTTCTATTTTCCCAGCTTGGCGAGTGGGGTTCACGTGCACTGCCAATGTCTCCACCTAGTTAGAAATCCATTCTCCTCCAAAGGCTGCATAGAAAATGAATGTGCCCCCTGTCCACTGAGTAATTTTTTCCATATTCCTTATTATATTTTTTAGATTCCATTATTTAAAGAAACTTTGAAATCATATATATATATACTTTCAGGGCATTTGAAAAGTATTCAGACTATACAGCCTGATTCTGAAAAAGAATTTGACCTCATGGCCTGGTTTCTGCTGTTACATGCATCGTCAAGTGTGGTACCCTATGTACTGTAGACAGGTGTGTGCCTTTCAAAATCATGTCCAATCAATTGAATTTCCCACAGATGGACTCCAATCAGATTGTAGAAATAACTCAAGGATGATCCATGGAAACAGGTCAATGCAAAGGGTCTGAATAATTTTGTAAATGTAATATATCAGTAATTTTTGTAATCGATTAGCAAAATGTATTGTGTGTAGATTGATGACAAAAAATCTTTATAATCCATATCACAATAAGTCTATACATCTTTGTCATCGTACTGTAAGTGTTGGCATTGAATAAACCAGAATTGAGTGAGTTTGTCACTGATAATATCTTTCTTACAGCTATTCGGCCTTGTCTTAGGGTGGTTGGTAGGACGTTGGTATCCCTTTGGTGGTAAGGTGTTATGCAGTGCAATGTGAGAGAATAGATTTAATTGGCATTATTAATTTGATTTAATCCCTTTTCTGCTTCGTTAGCCCTTTATTGGGTCAACAGTGTCCCCTAGCCTATGTGATTAAACATGTTCTTGCTTGCTCATTTGGTTTTTAGATACTCATCTGGGTATCTGTATAAGTACTTTCTATATCAGCAACTATTGCTGATATGGAAAGGGCTTTAATAAATATATTTAATTGATAATCAATTGCTCCTGTTTGTGTACATCTTTGTTTTAAAAGGTATATAGGCATACCAACTTCTTCAAGGTCTTTAAAAACATCTGTTTACAGTAATCGGCAACATAGCTTCCATTTCTGCGGTGTCTCCCAGGCATTTATTTTAGACCTGCTAGGTTATAGGCAGCAGAAAGTGTCGGAGCTTAGATGGGATGATAGATGTCACTCAGGGATGCCAATTACATGCTGAGTGACTCCTCAGCATATGTGCTAAATGGAGCAGAACATTCATCTTGGTCTGAATCAGACACTGAGCCCTGCATGAATGAATCTAGGCAGGTTAAATGAGGCATGTGGAAGCCATGGAGAGAGGAGCCACTTGGGGCCCAGCCAAGGACCCCATCCTATTGCCCATATCTGTCTCTTAATGTCACAACATGTAAGTCTTCCTTCAAAAAATATAGTTTTACATATGCATAAGCATCTACTTTAACCATTTCTAAGGGACAAATATGAACAATGGGGCTCATTCACCAACCAATGTTAATAGGAAATTCCTCCTTAAAACGAACTTATGCAGTTTCCATGAAGATTCTGACATTCACCAATGTTTTCTTATTTGGAATTTGCTCTTAAGTAAGAACAGAATCAACGCACATTCAAGAACACACTTATGCACATTTGAGTGCTGACATGTTTGTGCCTTTAGCCATGAAATATTTTGAAAAGCTGATCATGTTGTGTTCATTGTATTGTTTTGATTTTATTATTGTGTTAATTATTTAATTCAGATATTAATTTTTCTAAAATGTATTGTCGGGATTGGGCTTGTAAACAAGAAGTACACAGTGACAAACTTGACATTGTACAGTGGCGTAGGCAGAAATTGTTGTTTGGCTGGGTATGAGTAAAAGTGGCTGGGCAATAAACGAAATACAGCAAAACTACCAGACCTATTTAGTTTAAATGTGACCAAAAACAACAGAATTCCCTTGACAAAAAATTAAATGTTATTATGCAGAGACCATAGGGAGGGCAACACAGCAACTGCTTACAATACGACCGCTGACAACACACATCCTTTACGAGTACGACCATTACCAAAGACATATGAAACAATTCATCAACATGTACATATTACTTATAGTCCGCATATTCTGAGAGGAAAGTAGGAATCGAGAGAGAACATTAACAAAATTGAATTCTAAAGTGCAGAAATTATACTATACAAATAGTTGACGTATCTGTCTGACAGCGTAAACACATTGAATCAAAATATCGGATCCGATGTAACCAATTAGATTAGATGAACCTCCTACTGCCATTTTCACCGTTTATGATTTGTTAGAAAATAATAAAAACAACAAAATCAAATATATATAAAAAAAAAAGAAAGTGTTAAGCCACCCGGATTGGGTGGGCCAGTACTGAATCTGTCAGGGCACAACCGTGGCATCGCCTCTGATCAAGTAAGATCAATTTAAGCAGCCAACAGTCTCCTGTCGATTCTTTAGACTTGTGTAACAGTAAAGAATACATAATTACTTTTAAGAAATGCAGTGCTGTGTCCACACATTGAATTGGTCTTAAATCAATCAAATTACATGTAGAAACATCCTCCGGACACTGTACACTTAAGGAATCTGGAGCGTAGCGAATACAGGACTTGAATGCTACATACAATAACAGTTTTCATGAAAAAATTCTAAAGCATTGTCTGTAACTTAAATCTTTGTGAAGACATGCCTTTCTGTTTATAAATTCTGCAGTTAGTCCGGACAGACTGGAATGCGAATCTAGCTTGTTTAGGCAGACTGGAGAGTGAATCTGTTCCATAGCTTGAATGATTGGAATGTCATAAAATAGCGCAATTTGAAATATAATATAAAAATAATCTTATCTGGAAGCTATATTTGTTCTGGTTTGATATACTGCTATAGATACGGCTATCCCCGTATGGCTAGTTTCAGGCATTCATTTTCTGTGGATGAGCTGGAATTCTACATAGGCGGAAACATTGGCTTTCTCCATGAACACTGCTTGCTAAGCAGGGAAAATGTTCTGTAGGAAAATGACGTAGATCCTAATCCTTGTTAGTTAGCTTTTGTCAATGGGGTACAACTTGGCCGAAGCAGTCAACATGGGCATGCACTCGCTTCTACAAAAACAAATTTAAAGCTTAAAAGGGACACTTCACACTAGCGGGACTTTAGATGGTATGTATCATGTCTGACAGATTTCTAGGGCAGTGAGATGTCTCATACAAAATAGGCCAGAAGGAGCCAGGTTTACTTTTTGCAAACCAAAAACACATAATATTACTTTCTTCTCTGCAGTAGTCCCTCCTCTTCCTCTCTACTTTTTAAATCTGCAGTATACAGGCTACTGCTAGCTAGATACATTTACAATAAGGAAAACAATGGTGTGTCGCCATTACCTGATTTGAGTTTTTGAATTGAGGTAGAATGAACAGATTTAGTAGAGATTTGAGAGCATGAATTCTTAAATATTTCTATAGGGAAGGTTTGTTTGTGTGTTAGCATTTTTGCAAAATAACTGCAAAGGTAAAGAATTAGCTTGTCAAAAGCAAACTTCAAACGGAAACATGCCAACCCTCAATCCCAGAGTACTTCTGTCCACTTCCATCACCTAGGGGTGCAGTATCATCATTGCTTTTTGTGGTACTTGTGCCCCCTGGATTTGTATGATCGTCCCCTGGATGATTATTGGTTTTCCACAGAAGAGCTACTAATATCAAATTTCTGCTGTGTTCTAATCAAACCTTCTATTGCACATTGGCCTCAGTGATCCAATGTTATTCTCCGTCATACCTCAAAGAATTCACTCATGGAAGCTTCAAGCCTACATTTTTTGATTGCTGTTCTGCCGAAAGTGTGTTGAAGTACATCCCTGCCAGCATCCATCTGCTTCCCCTGCTCCCCTGTACCTGACTTCCCTACAGGCATGGATTTTCTGAGGAATGGATGCTTCATGCAATATGCCTGCAGGCTAATTTTCCAGTATGACTCTACCCAGGCTTAGGTGCATAGACTCCATCAGCCTATACTGGACTGTAGTTTGATCAAGTGGCATTATTGCGGGTATGTATTTACAGCTCCCGATTTTTTTTAAAATGTCCTTTCCAAAACAGTCGAAAAGGAAGGTTTTGGGTGAGGAACAGAAGGATTCAAATGAAGAGGACACTGCACATTGAACGCTTTTGTTATTTTGTTAATAATGCTTCTTAAACTGTAAGAGCTTTTGCTTGTAAATGTCAGATTCTCTGGAAACAACTCTCTTATTGTGGCAGCCTGCTATAGATCCCCATCAGCTCCTAATTGTTTATTGCCCTGCATCTCAGATGTTATGTTATTATGCAATTTGAAGTGGGACATATTCAGTACATGTTATTTTTTACAGTTACGAGTTAATGTACACAATCTAATACTTAATACTTTTTACTCAGGATATTGAAATGAAAAAATCTAAATAATTTATTTTTCAACCAAACTGGCTGAGATAATCAGTGTGAAAACCAGCTCTAGCATTAAGCAACAGCCCCCAAAAGCACCTCCCTCTAGCAACTCAGGGAAGGTCCTGTAGGAACCAGAGCACTCAATCAATTAGTAAAGCAAAGGCATGCCTTTATAAACATAAATGTGCTGTCTGTAGCTTCAGATTATAGTAATTTAGCAGATGTTCATATGGAGAGGTGTAACAACAAAGCAATTCAGTAGTAGTTGCTCGGATGCTTTTTCCTGAGTGAGATTTCAGCGGCTGGTGAATTGAAGAAACATTGAAGGATTCCAAGTGCCCACTTCACTGTTCAAATAATGAAATGTTTTGAAACTACCTATCAAAGGTAAAGTAATTATGTTTTGAAACTATCTATTGAATGTAACTTCAAGTTATTTGTTTGACTAAAATATTATGACTGGTCTTTTTAAAACCCTCTCAAGTCCAAGCCAATAATGTTCCATGAAATTTATCATTTTGCAATTGTGAAATAAAGTTGCAGGACATACACAGCAATTTTATAGCTCGGGGTCACCTGAGGGCCCAACCTCCTCTAGTTGGATGTGTTCTCACAGCCCAGCACCATGCAGCGCAATTGGCACTCACCACAGAATGTCAGAATTGGCAGGTCTGCCATTGGCAACCCGTTCTCTTCACAGATGAGAGCAGATTCAAACTGAGCACACATAACAGAAAAGAGTCTGGAGATGCTGTTGTGAATGTTGCCTGCAACATTATCCAACATGACCGGTTTGGCCTATCCTTAAACGGTCGCACATACCTCCACGTGTTACCCAACGGTACCCTGACTGCTACTAGGCAACGGGTTGAAATCCTCACCTTATGAGTTGAGTTGATGAAATTCACGCAAGTTGAAACAGCCTGTGATTTCAAATGTTAACTACAATTTTTGGTGTGTGTTTGAATCCTGTCCTTGGTGGTTTTGGTTTCCATTGACCGTTGGACTTAGCAGTGTATTTTCACCCTCAGGAGAATGCTGGCAACTTTTTTAATTAATTGTAATTTACATTTTATAATTAAAATAGCAGTATAAAAAATAATTATTTGGTGAAAAACCCTAAATGATTATATATTTTTGTTTTTTGTATAGAATTACTCAGCGTTCTACATCCAAGGGATATGGCAAACTGAGTTGAGATGACAAGTCCCACACCATCAACACATCATACTTTCTTCAAAGGATTAGCCTGCTAAAGCTCCCAGAATTTTCATTTAATGGAACTAGAGAGGTTGGATAACACTGATATCGATCATCCAAGTCTGTCAAATCCCTGGTTCTTGTCATCTACACTACAGACATTGGTATGATATGTCAATGCACTTTGGAGCGGTAGGTTAAGTGTTTTTTCGCTCTATATGTGTCAGAGCACTTTAAAATAGTGGTGTGAATTAGAATTTGAAAATCTGAAGTTACCCATTAATTAAATAAAAACTGAAATGTGTTAATGGATTGGACAGGCCAAAGTCAAAACACTCAAATGATTTTTAAAACCATTCTATTACCCAACTGCACATAAGTAGATCTCCTTCACAGGCTTGACATTCCCATGTGCGAGGGCGCTTCCTGGAAATGCTCTGGGCGGGTAATAATCCACATAAAAACATATTGTAACAATGCTATTCATCAAACTATGGTTCCATTCATTCACACCCACAATGTATATATTTGCATTCTTTATTTGATGAATCCAATACTCACAACCTTTTATTTTCTGAAGTGAAAGCCAATACATTATAATATGTCTAAGACCAGTCTGAAATTGTATTTGAAAATTGGTTATGGCTATAGTGCTACTGCATAAATTCTACAGTGCAGGCCTGACTGACATAAACTTACAGTTTATTTGAAATGAGTACAGTAACATACTACAGCAAACAGTTATTAAATACAGTATCCTTCTTTGTCCCCCTTGGTAAAGATGAGCAAAAAAGATGAGCAAATTCTTGTTAATCAGCTTGATGCAATGTTTCCCTGTTTCCAAAAAATATGGGACACTGCGTAAAATGTAAATAAAAACAACATGCACTGATGGGAAATTATGTTAACCCCATATTCAATAGAAAACAGCACAAAGACAATACATCAAATGTAGAAGCTGTGACATTTTATTGTTTCTTGAAAAATGTATGCCAACTTTGAATTTGATGCCAGCAACATCTGAGTCAACAAAAGACTGGAAAAGTTGTGTAATGCTAAAAAAGAATAACGTTTCTCAACATGTTTGCAAGGGACAAGGCTGAAAATCATTATTGGATGGCTGTGATATTCGGGCCCTCAGGTACACTGCATTAAAAACAGACAATTATGGGCTCACTGCATGGGCACAGGTCTGTAAACACAGTACGTTGCTGCATCCACAAATACAAGTCAAACACTATCATGCAAATAAGAAACCATGTATGAACAATATCCAGATCCACCGCCGCCTTATCTTGGCCCAAGTTCATTTAAGATGGACTGATGCGTTTCTGATTAATAAAATTCAAAATTATTTTATAGTCATGGACTCTGCATCCTATGGACTAAATATGTGATTGACCGGCTTGTTATCAGTGCAAATCCAGCATAATTTATGGTATGGGGGTGCATTACTGCACATGGCATGGGTGACTTACACATCTGTGAAGGCACCATTAATGCTGAACAATATATACAGGTTATGGAGGAACATATGCTGCCATCCAGATGACCTATTTTTTAGGAAAGGCCTTGCTTATTTCAGCAAGAGAATGCCAAACCACATTGTGCAGGTATCACAACAGCACGATTCCGTAGTAAAAGACTCAAAGTGCTAAACCTGTCCTCCATTGAAAACTTTTGGCGCACTAGGATGTGAGAAATACGTCAAAGAACTGTTGAGATACTGAAATCCTTTATCAAGCAAGAAGGGGAACTCTTCACTTTCAAAACTACAGTGATTGGTCTCCTCAGTTCACAAATGCTTACAGAGTATTGTTATTGGAAAAGGTGATGCAACACAGTGGTTAACATAATCCTGTCCTAACGTTTTTGAAACGTGTTTCTGGCATCAAGTTCAAATTGGGCATTCATTTTTCCAACATTAACATTTGATATTGTCACATCCTGGCTATGCACTTAGCCATCTCTGCACTGGGCTGGGGCCATAATCAGGACAGGACAAAAGAAGGTGCCTCTAGGCAGCTCTATTTTAGTTTGGTCTCCTCAATTAGAGGCAGGTATAGATCGTTGCCTCCAATTTGGGAACCCATTTATGTTGAATGTTTGCCCACACTCTGTGTGGATCATTTTGGTTTTTGGTTGCTGTTTAGCCATTGCCCAAAGTCACCGGTAGCTGCTATAGTTTTGTTTATTTATTTTGATTAAAAAGATGGATTTCTACCACCACCACGTCTCTGCGCATGTGTCCTATGCCCAGTACTGTGACAGATATGTTGTTTTTGTACAATCTTCAATTAACTATAGGGATAAATTATTAGCATTTTACGCAACGTCATACATTTTTTGAAAATGGGATTGTATTTTGCTTTAGTATTTTACAATGTCAATGTGTTTACCATTTCACCCAACAAAAAGTACTTAAAGTTTCAGTGATTGCAAATATCTTACATAACAACTCGGCAGGCCTATTAAGAAATATTTGGTCTGAGTTTTGCAAGTCACTGTATTGGTTTCCATTTTTTATTTGGTGACGGTCAATAAAATTAGTTGAGGTAATGGAATTATTAAATGGCATTCTTTTGTCTAACATTAGCTAGCTTGCTTCTTTGGTTACCCTGCTAATTACAGGTAGTTCAGGAGTTTCTATTCAAACTAATTTTCTTTTTTATTGGGTAAAATACAATTCAGTAAAGGTAACAAATCATATATAATCTATTGAAATAGTTAGAAGTTCATGATAATTGTCAAATGTTTTGGATAATACAATCTTGTGAAATGTCATAACACTAGGGCTGTCAAATTTAACGCATGCAATTAATTTAAAATACTTACCATGGTAGAATGTCTTGACGTGGTTAAAGCATTTTTTTATTCTTGAGCCTTGGCACCATCCAGTAAGGGCTTGACTTTAGTGGGAGCTGACAGGATCACTCGAATATAACACATTCATTGTTTATCAGTAACTTTATTTGGCTGTTGACTTGAGCTTATGCTTTGATGTTTCCAGCAAAGCATATTCTCATAGTCAAATTAGCAAACAACTGTGCTCTGCATGAGTTTGAGATGTACCATGATTTATATTTTCTATATGGATCACTATATATTTTGAATGTACATGCTAGCGGCCTAGATGTCTACATAGCTATAAAACGAGATTGTATTTACTGATGAATAGATATGGTGTAATTTCATTTTACAAAACTAAGGGCATTGACAATTTGCATTGATTTAATTCCAAGTCAAGCACTGTCCATGGTTTGCAATAAAACAAATAATTTCTTTGGCGTAATGCACTGATTTTTAAACAGAAAAGTGTGTATTAAGGGCAACATTTTAACACATTCTAAAATTGCGTTACAGAAGATTATGCATTTGATCATGATTCATTATTTTAATCATTTGACAGCACCACATAACACATTTGATATTCGTAATTGCAACTACAAATCTCAAAGTGCAATAAAACAATTTGAACTACAAACTCATTGTTCTGTCATTATATTACATAGAATTCTTGGTTTTGCCCTGGGCAGTATAATGTACAGTAAGGTATGGCTGATCTTTAATAAATCTGGTGAAAGCAGTGGGATCACATACCACAGTGAACTCTGTGTTGCGTATTTGTTTTTAGTATGATCCACTCCAAATTTGTGAGGGAAAGGCACTTTCAGCATTTCTATGATTTAAAGTAGTGTTCCAGAGCCTTTCCAGCCAATACTTTTGAAAGTAGTGCTTAGAAGAAAAATAGGACACTGAATATTTAACATTTTGTTTACTAATATATTAACATTTCCATATAGCACAAAAACTATGGTGCAATTTTTATGAAACATTAAAATAACAATGTCTTCACATCCTAAGAGTCCAACTTAAAATGACAGTAGTGTCATAAAATGCCTATGGCCACCAGATTTGCCCCAACAAAATGTTACTTCAGGTTGTTATATAAAAAATTGTGATAAAAATTATAAATGTTTTATATTTTACATCATTTTTTATTCATACATATTCGTAGGAACATTGCTGATTTGACTCAAATACATGTATAGTTTTTACAGCAGACACTTTCCAACAACTTTGATTTCATATCAATCCTTCTGGAGTGAGAACTATACAATTGTGATACAGCCATGTCTATGTAGGAGGCAATCCCCCATACAATGCTACTGCCGATTAAAGAAACAATTGCCATATTGCATCCTAAATGGCTCAGAGCAGAGCACTGGGGAGGAGAGTAAATTGCACCACTCTGCCAGAAGGAAATGTGTGCAGGGGTTATGGACTTAGGGTTGCCTTGGCAACCCCAGTATCAGCTCTGCATTCAGCTATATACTCTTTACAGAGCAATTTTACCACATTAAAAACAATAATTCTGCTGTTAGTAAATATGTGTACAAATAAAACATTGATTTCACTCTTACAGTAATGTCACTACTTAAAATGTTATGATTAGCTTGGTACTAGGCGGCAAGCTACTTGATCAGATGAGCTGTCAATTAGTGATACAATTGTGTGGATAAAACGTATATTTTTTATAATTGTTGTTTATTGATGTGAGTGATTTATGAATCCTTTTTTATCAATGTCACTGTTCATGTTAACATGAGGGCTAAAAAATAAAATTTTGGTTGAAATAATTTACATTTTGTATTGGTTTCTCACTTAGCAAATGTGGATTCCCTAAACATTTTGGGAATTTTCTTTTCTTTGTGGGAACTTTCCCATAATGATGCCCCAATGTTCCCAAAACAAGTAGACTTCTGGCCCGGCAAATGAGACAATTAATCATACACACTTCATTACTTAGTATTTACCCATTATAAGTCTGTAGGAGTAGATTACTTAGATTTGGGCTTGCTTAAGTGTGCAGCTCCTCTCATTGCATTCCAAATTTTTTTATGTATCTCTCATAACTGGGATTATTCCTAAAGCATGGAAGACAGCATATGTTTTGCCGCTTCACAAGGAGGGGATAGTAGTTTTCCGGAAAATTACAGACATTTCTATGCTCCCTTGACAGCAATCAGCTACACTGTCTAGAAATAATATTCTCAATAGAAATCAGTCTGGGTTTAAACCTTATTTTGTAGGATATGGATGCTCTTTATGGATTAGAATCTGATGCTTGCGGGTGGTTTCACAATTATTTTACAGAAGAATCCAGGCTATCAAGAAAAATGGGGTTTAATCTAAGTTTCTAGAACTTCACGAAGGTGTGCCACAAGGTTCAATATTAGGCGCTTTACTTTTCATGCTGTACATAAATAATATAGATGTGCATGTAATATATTGTGAAATTCATTCATGATGGAATTCTTAAAACTGTGTATTGGCCCTGTTAGCATCAATGACAGTGTGCAGTCTTTTGTTATAGGTTTTTTAAGGCCCTGAATTATTGCAGGTGGTATAGCTGCCTAGTCATCTTGGCTAAATGCCTCCAGGTAATGCAAAGTCTCTGGCCGTCTTGTATAGGGATGTCATGATACCAGAAATGTAGTAGTCAATACCAATACCAGTGAAATTCCACAATTCTCAATACCGTATTAGATACCACGGTAAATAACAAAACAATTAATCCCATGGACCCCAACATACACTCCTTTAATTGAAACATTTTAACACAAAACAACATCATTGGCATGTAACCACTGGCAGGTATTTTAAAGAAAAATTTAGATTTCAGCACACACGCACGCACGCACACACACACACACACACACACACACAAGTTTGTACAGATAACCTACCATGTACCTTTAATTGCCATTTTCGCCTGTGTGTCACCTTGTGTGTCTGTAACAAATCCAAATGTTTACGGCTATGTAAACTTATGGTTCCAAAATCTGAATCTTTATTATCTATTTACATTTACAGAATGGCTGTCAAAGTACTCTTACTCATTTTGATCAACTTTGTAAAGTCGTGGTCCAAGAAGTTTAATAGCATGCCATGTGCTAATGAAAACACCCAGTGTGAGTTTAACTGTAGATTTTTCAAACAAATCTTGTCGATATCTTTTGTGTATTTTTTTCTATTTTCAGTTTCTGTGTCTATATAAAACTTCTAATAAAATCAGTCTGCTTAAAATGGATTCTGTGTCCTGCAAATACATTTGCTATAAATGGATAAAAGACCACAAATAAATCACTGGAACTGTGAGATCTTTAAAGTGTTGCCACATGAGAAAATGATTGACATATTTAGTAACAAGGAAAAAAAGGTTTCCGGTATGTTGCTTTATGTTTATATCATTGCTGCCAAATAACTCCACTATTACACAAAGTAAATGTTTCAGAATTCCAGGGCAACAGAGAATGTATTTTTACTTGCTATGACATGTATTCCGAAAACTGATGGCCATAAAATCCTACAGTACCACTAGCAGTTGAGTAGAATTGTATGCTTATGATGTGTTTTGCATATCAGATTTGTATATCAGACATCAATTTGCCCCTTAAAGTTGGTATACCACCAATAAGGCCTTTAAACCTAGCTAGCCCAAACGGTACATCCAAAATAATATTTATATCCAAACAATATTCAGGGCTATTAGAGCATACCATTTCTTAGGACAATAGGTGAATCGATAAGGAGTTACATGAATTAAACCCTGTATCGCAGATGGAATAGTTATTGAAAGATTTACCTGTATTTAAGTACGAATGAAATGCTTACTAGCTAAACATTCTGAATGTTTTCAATGATTTCTGCAAAATACAGTGATTAGGAAAGTGTGTAATGGCATAAAAAAAGTATAAAGATAGGACTAAAATGCTAAAAATAATTGTATTTTTGCAATGTTATCTAGCTCAGATCATGAGCAGGATCACATCATGGAGGTTAATTAGCCCAAGGTATATCACCCAATACTCCTCAGGTGTAAGCCCTACAAAAAAGTAGTTTTTGTTTGAGTGACAGAGTGACGATTGTCAAGTGGAGGAAAGGTTGGAGACACAAACTGCCACAAAACAAATTTCTCATTAGGATTTTGCTGACTACAAGCTTCAGTTGCTACAGTACATTATAGTTAGCCGAAAGTAAAACGGTTTACGGTTTTATTGCGGTGGACAAACTTAACAAACAATGAACTCAACTGTTTATGGTTATATTACGAGGGACAAACTGTACCGGCAACAAAAATATTGCTCTTGTTTTCGATTTACATAATGTAGTTCACATGGCGTAGTGGTTAACTATTAAACTGTTGATTTCTTAAGAAACGTACTCGCCATGGAGTGATTCGAGTCATTGTTTTCATTATAGGTACTGCATAACTATTTGCAAGCCAGCCAAAGTAATCTCTTTCTAATTTAATGTGTTAAATGTAGTATAGTGATCCTGTTATACCTATTGTTGGTTTGGATGTGAACTGATGTTGAGAACTAGTTTTGAGAACCGTGGAGTTACAACTAGTTGGTATCACAGCGCAAGAAGTAAACTGACACCACATCTCTACACACGTATCACATGACATTGTTTAAATAGCACAGTGGTTAAAGTCTGTCTCATAGTAGTCTGCAGGTTGAATCCAGCCTTGGCAAAACATTCCTCCTTTCTAATGGTGGGCCAGCAGAACCTGGCTTGCCTGGTTCCTATTTATTTTCACAAACATTGTGTCAGTTTGTACATTTCACATGACTGACAGTTTCAGCTACATTAGTTCACATCATTTTTGCATTTAGACACTAAGTATATTTTGTTTCACTTTCTACAGTGTTGATTATACAATATGTTAGATTATTTTTATTTTTTATTTTTTTAAATTTTATTGTGTATTTGTCCAGACTCTGTGATAACAAAAAAAATCCATGTTGTTTATCGAAGGAGTAGGAGTGTTAAGCCCATTGTTCTGGCTAAATTCCCATCTTGGCCCCATTTCCATCATAGCTACCTAATCATCCCACTCATTCCTACACTAATTGGCGTATTTCAGTAATCACCTCATCAGTCTGATTTGTTGGGAGCGATCTTCTATATATTTAGAATTACTTGGGGGGACCAGAAAAGTGCTCACCAATCAAATATTATTTTTAGAACAGATAAGGTTTCTTCCATGTCTGCGTGTGACTCTTTGACAAAGCTGTTGATCTGGATACATTCAGTGCATATGTTGTTTTACACACATGTATGCTGTCCTCTTCACCATTTTGAAATCTCAAACAGTTTCACCTACATAATGTCTATTGGTCACCTATTGGTTTTGTCTCATATTTCTGAAAAGCTGAAACAATAATTCAACACTCGATTTAAACAAACATTCCCAAAAATGTTATGAAGGCTATGTCTGATTTTTGGCATGACGATATTGCCGTGGAACAAACAAAATGCAATCTTCACATTGTAGCAGTAAAGTACTTTGTGTTATAATGAAGTCATCTTGGTACATTGCTCAAAAAATTTAAGGGAACACTTAAATCACACATCAGGTCTCGATGAACGTAATATATTAAAGACCTAAATCTTTACTGTACATTGTTTAATTCGTTGAGAACTTAACAACTTAACATCAAACAATGAAAACCAAAATTGCCAAGATACACCGAAAATCTAAGTAAATAATTGAAATCATAGGCTGTTCAAACTTGTGTGAATTAAATCACAGCTACTCATAATGTGACTCAGATGTGTGTATGGCCTCCACGTGCCTGTATGCACTCCCGAAAACATCTGGGCATGCTCCTGATGAGATGGCGAATGGGATCTCCTCCCTGGTCTGGATCAGGGCATCATGGAGCTCCAGGACAGTCTATGACGCTACTTGGCGGAATCAGATGCACTGATACATAACTTCCCAGAGGTTCTCAATTTGGGGAATGTGAGGTCTAGTCAATTGCATCAATGCCTTTGTCATTCAGGAAATGCCTGCACACTCTGGCCACATGAAGCCAGGCATTGCCCTGCATCAAGAGGAACCCAGAGCCCACTGCACCAGCGTAAGGTCTGACGATGGGTCTGAGGATTTCATCCCGGTACCCAATAGCAGTCAGGGTACAGTTGGCTAGCATGTGGAGGTCTGTGTGACCCTTCAAGGATACAGTTTGCCTCCCCAGACCATCACTGATTTACCGCCAAAAAGGGTCATGCTGGATGATGTTACCAAGAAGTATATTGTTCACCAGAGTGTCTCCAGACTCTTTCACATCTGTCTCCTGTGCTCAGTATAAACCTGCTCTCATCGCCAAGGGGGAACAGACCAATTCTGATGTTCACTGGAGTTGGAAATCAGCCGTTTGTATAGTGGTTGAAATAATGATTGCGTACCCGGTTGTCAAGGGAGAGAGTATTTCTGTTATATATTGCAGCATTAGATGTTCTGTTTTTCATTATGTTACAGACTTGATACTCGGTCTAATAAACACAAGCTCATCTAACTCAATCTCAAAGAAACATCCAGTCATACCTCAGCTTTAAAGACATCCCATCCTGCAATACAAGTAAGCCCATTGGCTATTTACTGTTGTGCTTTGAATGAACATGAATTCCGGTGTACGGATAAACAGATGGTCTTTTGCTATCTAAACATAACAAGCATACACTTTAACACTGGCAAATGCCAATCAAGCTGCACATTGCTGGCCAGTGAGCACATGTCCCACTAGAGGTCATCGGGCCCTCATGCCACCCTCAAGGAGTCTGTTTCAGACAGTTTGGTCAGAAACATGCACACAAGTACCTGCTGGAAGTAATTTTTTAGGGCTCTGGCAGTGCTCCTCCTGTTTCTCCTCACACAAAGGAGCAGATACCATTCCTGCTGCTGGCTTGATGCCCTTCTACAGCTCTGTCCAGCTCTCCTTGTGAGACGACTCATCTCCTGGTAGGTCTTGAGACCTGGGAGACATCTTGCGATGGCACCTATGGATGTGCCATCATGGGGGAGCTGGACTACCTGTGCAACCTGAATGGGCTAAAGGTACTGCCTCATGTTACCAGTATTGACAGGGACACTAGTGAAATGCAAAACTAGTGAATAATCCATTAGGAAGGATAAGGAGAGAGCAATTGTCTGCAGTTAATAATAGTCCGTTGCATAGCATTGCGCAAAATGGGACAATTTATGCTATTCTTCATAGTCTTTGCTTATACATTACATGTACAGTATCAAAGTGAATGCATTTAAAATTACATTAAAATTACAACTCTACTTTCCTCAATCCTAGCATCCCCAGTATTCTTAATGATACAAAGGGTATGGATTTTCTGTTGGGAAGCAACGCCCACTGAAGACATCCCACAGTCACTTGTCCAATGAATAGCTGTCAAATGTGTAAAATGGAAGAACGGTCTGTTAAAGTGGTCTGCCAGGCATGCAAGAAAAGAACCAAATCCTTGCCAACACAGCACAATTCACCAGCTCTGCACAACAGCAAACCATTACAAGGCAGAGCTGCCTGGTCCACAATCTTTAGGGATCTGTGCAAATACAGACACAGAGGGATTACCACGGCTGCAGAGCCCTTTAGGTACAGAGAACCCTTCTATCGTCTCACACAGACAAAGGCTGGGGAAATCAAATAGGGTATGAGGCAGAGAAAAATTTAACAGGGTCTCTGTTTGGAGATGTAGTTGGTTTAAATAGTTGCGATATGTGGGACTGCAATGATGTTCACAGCATTGTAGTCACTGTAAATTATCAAATCCCCACAGAAGTTGTCAGACATGCCATGATTAGTACAAATCCTTTATACTGATTTAACATGTCTGTACTAATCTCTGTACTAAAAGTTTGGGGTCACTTAGAAATGACATTGTTTTTGGAAGATGTTTTTATCCATTAAAATAACATCAAATTGATCAATAATACAACATTATTTATGTTGTAAATGACTACTGTAGCTGGAAATGGAATATCTACAGAGACGTACAGAGGCCCATCATCAGAAACCATCAGTCCTGTGTTCCAATGGCTTGTTGTGTTTGCTAATCCAAGTTTCTCATTTTAAAAGGTTAATTGATCACTAGAAAACACTTTTGCAATTATGTTAGCACAGCTGAAAACTGTTGTGCTGATTAAAGAAGCTATAAACATGGCCTTCTTTAGACTAGTTCAGTATCTGGAGCATCAGTAATTGTGAGTTTGATTACAAGCTCAAAATATCCAGAAACAAAGTTTATTCTGAAACTCGTCTGTCTATTCTTGATCTGAGAAATTAAGCCGATTCCATGTGAAAAACTGCCAAGAAACTGTAGACCTAGCACAACTCTATCACTCCCTTCACAGAAAATCGCAAACTGACTCTAACCAGAATAGAAAGAGGAGTGGGAGGCCCCAGTGCACAAGAGCCCAAGAGGACAAATACAGATGTCTCACAGCTGAATCTTCCATTGAATAGTACCCGCAAAACACCATTCTCAACATTAACAGGGAAGAGGTGACTCTGGCATGCTGGCCTTTTGGGCAGAATTGCAAAGAAAAGATCTCTCAGGCAGGCCAAAAAAAAGGAAAGATTAAGATGGAAAAAAGTCTTATGGACAGGTGTTCAGATCACAAAGAACATTAATGAGATGAAGACCAAATGAAAAGATGCTGGAGGAGTGTTTGACGCCATCTGTCAAGCATGGTGGAGGCAAAGTGAGAGATTTGTACATGGTAAAAAGGATCTTGAAGAAGGAATGCTTTCACTCCATTTACAGTCTGGGACAGAGCTGAATAATGGATTTTTTGAAAAAATGACTCTAGTCATTAAAGGATTATGTTTTTGGTGATTGGACTTTGACAAAAGTATTAATTTTAGAAGAACTATCCCTTTAAGAGTTTCAGCATAGTTTACATGGGATAAAAACGGCTGGCCTAACTCCTAGCAACCATGTAAAGATCGCAAACACCTTCAGATTGAAAAAGCATATTCTACAGTATTTTAGACTATTTTTTTCACTCAAGTGAAAATCCCACAATGGTATTTGAAATTCTGGCATACAAATTTAGATAATATTAATATCCAAATCGTGTAGACAGTCTCTGAACATGAATCCAATTGAAAACCTGTGGTCTGAATTGAAGAATGTAGTCCACAAGGGCAAACTTAACTTAACAGAATCTTGAAATGTGCTGCAAGTGGTCCAAGATCCCTCCAAAAGTGCACTCCAACCTTGTCAGACCTTCCAGGAAGAGACTCAGTTCTGTTGTCCACTCCAATATTGTTTTGTGGGAGTCAGTCATTCAGAAACTTCAGTTCTCAGAAAAATATCATGATACTCATTGAAATGTTTTGTTATTTAGAAAATTTGAGTTGAAATAAAAATATACTTTCCGGTTATATTTTCTATCCAGAATTTGACTCACTGTTTGTGTTGTTCATTTTCTGCATTCAGTTTTGTTAGATTTCATGAAGGGTGTCAATACTAGACTGTATGTTGACTCTGTATTTGAAATCTTGTGAGCTTCTATGTCCCGTTATGATTGTCTGGTCTTGTATCAATGACAATAAATGGAAATATATCCAATGTCACTGTTTAATGTCTCCCTGCTGTTTAGAATGCTTTATATGATCACCCTTTATTTAAGTAATTATTCTGCACATAATGACAGCAGATGGCTCCCTCTCTAGTCTCACTCATCTCCTACAGGCACAGGCTGTCTGGTTTGTCTGCATTCACAGAACAATGGAAAAGAAAGTTTACAGAGAAAAGTCCAGACAACTTTCAAATGCCTTTTAAAGAATGAGATTCTTGAGAATAAAATCTCTCTGAGTGTTTTTCCTTTTGCCATGAGCTTCATTATCAATGTTCCCTTTCACCGCTCGATTCAAGGACAGCCTCGAGAACACTTACATGTGATAATGATTTTAGGTGTGATGTGCAAAGAGAAGAGCTGCTAGAAGAGCAATTTCCTTTGTTTTAAGGTGCAGTTTGAGTCCACTCTAGCATTTTCTTAATCAAGTGTTGTCAAAAGACACCAGAGTTTATGAAAAAAATCTCAGAGCCCTGAGGTAACACCTCTTCGGCAGGCAGGTCCAACTCTATTGTATAAAAAAGTGGGAAAGGGGACATCATCACATTCTGTTATCCATAATTCCCTGTGTATTTGCAAATGTATTTAATTCTTTCAGAAACTTTGTAATAACATAAGACACTTAAATATATACAATGCCTATAGAATTGCTTACAAAACCCTCCAGAGATTCTGTAGTCATCTGGCAAATCCTTTATTGGTCTGACAAAACTAACTTTTGACTTTTTTGTCTGAAATAAGTGTTACATTTGAGGGAAAACCAACACATCACCCAAAGAACACAATTTCTATTCCGAATCATTGTGGTGGTTCTGTTTCTTATTGTTAGCGACTGGGGCATTGGCTTGGTTAGAAGGGAATGTATTGAACAATGAACATAAAATGCTGCCCTCAGAAAACAAGCTAAAATTGGTACAGAGGTTCACTTTTCAGCATGACAGTGACCCAAAGAACCCAGCCAAAGCTACTGTGGTGTGTCTTAGGAATAAAAAGGAAATGTCTTTGAAAAACCCAGTCAGAGAACCAACATGAATCCAGAAAAAAATATAAAGGATCTTGAAGTGGCATGGCTTAAAGATTACTGTCCGATGCCGTTCCCCAAACACCTTGAAGAGAGCTGAAACTATATGGTTGATAATAATTATCACAGCTGAAATTAGTACCAGGTGCCCTTTCACAAAATCTTAACTTATGAGAGAGTATTGTTTTATTTCATTTTTCTTTAAACTATATAAGTTAAATATTTGTCACCCGATTTACAGTTTACATCATGCTGTTGGCTCAATAAAAGCAGTTGACATAATAGTTATAGTATATTGTGAGGCTACGCATAATGTTATAATAGTTTCTCATAATCAGTTTTAGGTCATATTAAATGGATGCAGAGCAATAAAAGTACCTTTACAATATGCTTAATCTTATGCTGAATAACATAACATGGGACTTGGTCAAGTACATCCACACTTTGTACCAAAGTAATTCCACACCAGCTCAACAGCAACATGTAAATACACAGTGAATATAGGATGGATATGCCTGGTAAAACATGGTATATCTTCTTAAATATGACTAATTCCTACTACTGAGCATTATAACTGTCAGCGCCTTTTGGTTCTGGCCCACTGAGACTGTTAGGACAGCATGATCATCATTGGCAACATATGTATTTGTAATGCATAAAATGGAGTAAATATGATTTTCTACACTTAATCTTGGTTGTTTAAACCACAGCCGGCCCACAGGGCAACTCCGTTCTTTTCAAGATGAACCAATATAAACATAATGAGACTTCTCAGCAGTATATTGCTGGCTTGAGAGCTGTAGAAAATCTATTTCATCCTGCTTTATTCGTGTAATGCACATTTTCATTTCAATCTGAGTGCTTCTAGAATGTCTAACTGCAATGTTTCAATATAGACTGTGGTCTTTCTCTGTACCCTAGCTTTCTTACATTGTGCACAATTCTTATTACACTCTTTCTTTTATTCCATCTTCGTCTGTGGGTTCTCACCTTTGTTTTGTCAACTTTTAAGAGGACCAGCATGTGAGTGGGGCTTCGCAACAACCCTCCTGTCTCTGGATCTGGGACAAAAATGCACCCGTACAGCACCACCACACACACACAGCACCAAAGTCCCATCACAAGACACTGACCTATTTTAAACAGTAAAGATTTTTTAGAACAAAGTTCCACAGGCTCACATCTGGCCCAGTAAAACACTACTAATCTAGAACATTCAAGAGGACATAATCTGGTCATTCCGAAACTGGTCTGACACAATTTTATAGAATATTCTAAAGAAAGATCATTTCGCTTTTAGTTAGACATAGTATCTTTTTTGCCCCATCAAGGTGTTTCTACATTGCCTTCACAAACAACCTTTTTCCTACAAAACAGGACATTAAGTGAATGAAAGTTGGTCTAAGTAGATCATTTGTAAGCCTAATTGCTGTCAACACATTGTGTTTATACTGAAGTTGCCCATACATTTCTGCATTATGACATAAATATTATGTCAATCCTGTCACTTCTATACACATTTCAGCCTTCAATCTAACAATTTATGTAACCCTGTCAAGGGGTATCTCTGGGTGGCGTGGTCTAAAACAATACATCAAAGTGCAGCTGCATAATTGCAATCTGGTTGCTTATCCTGGTCATGGCGAATCAAGCATTCTCCGGAATCCTGCAAAGGCTGGTTAAGATAGGTTTTCCACAAATCTGTCCTGCACAATGTGGGTGGGATGGTCAGACATTTTTGCATTCTAGTGAATGCTTGAGATTGGCTGCCTACTGTAAGATCAAGGGCAATACCATTGTGCATAACACATCACAAGACCCTAAAAATAAATGTTCTGATTGTGTTCAAATGTCCTTTGCCGTTGCAACCTTCCATTCCTTAATTTAAGGTCAACTTGGTACATTTATTTGGCACATAATAAATGAAGATAAACATGTGGTCTTCATAACAGGATGTTAACATTTAACTAAATCATTTTTCATGTTCAAAGGGTACACCAAATTGGTGGAACAATCCTCTTATTTACAATCCTGATGACTGCAGAACCATTGCCAGAGAAACAGATCTCTTTCATGACACAGCTGAGTAATTTGTGTCATATGAAAACACATTTTAAATACAAGTATGTGAAGCCATTGTGCAATTAAAGATTGTTTTTTGGGGAGGAGTAGATCAGACATTATCTATCTGTAAACCATCCATATTAGCATCATTTTAACTCAAATTCTTTTAATGTTTGCTCACCTATTTGACAGGACAAATCAGTTTGGTAGTTTAAATCTTGTACGTTTTAATGATCCAATATGTAATATAGTGCACTTATTAAATTTGGAGTGTAGATTGGTCCAAAAAGATTGGAAAGGTTATCTAGGCCCTCAATAAGACAGCATCGTGATAAAATATTTGAGAAAACTTGAGGCATATGCATACATTCAGACCTTTTTTTTAGGCCCTGGATTTCTACATCTTTAAGTGTATTATTTGCTTAGATTTTAATTGCTAGCATTTCAGTAGCAATGATAAATAAACATTGAGACAATGAACCTCCTTCTTTTACACCTCTTTACGGTTTAGAACTGTCTGAGAAATGGCCATTATTTCCAGTTCTACATCTAGGGTTACAATACAATGCTTTTACCCATTATATTACAGATGCACAAAAGGTTCAGACATTTATATATAAAATATGTCTACTTTATCAAAGGCCTTTTCAAAATCTGCTATGAAGTAATAAACCTGGTTAGGTAAGTAAATTGTTACTCCGGCTTCTGTGACAATTTTCTGTGTGTATTTTTGTTGAATTAACACTTTTTTTGTGAATTCTTCCCAATTTTCTATTGAATTGGCTACATTCTTTATTAGATAATATTTTTACTTTTCTTAATAGGTAAATCTTCTTTTGGTTCTCATATAATTTATTTTTAACCTCAATCATACAGTGTTTTACTGTCAAACAAATGATCAGTCTATAATTTAAATGGTAGGTTTATTTGAACAATGAGGGACAGAATAACAACAACAAAAAAATCTTAAAAATGCTTGTCAAATCTGTTCTAAACAGATTGAACATAAGCCTTGTCCCCTTGGAAATTCAGTGGGATTAATGTGGGATTAATGCCAATAAAAATGATGATCAGTGTGTATTTTTTATCACTATTTTCTGATTTTCAGAACAAGCGAGAAGAAGACAAGAAAGTAGTCCAGGGCAGACATGTATTTCTTATATGATTATTTTCTTGTGTTGATTTGACCTCCATTAGTCCACTGTGAGGCAAATGATTCACAAATGAAGAACATTTGCATTACGGCAACTCTGCCTAGAAGTGGGCGCCCTTCCAAAATATACCAAAGTCACAAGAAATATAATAAATCAGGCTAATGCCAACACAAAGAAAACATCTGATGATTTTCAAACCTTCTTTGCTGTATCTCAGGTTACTCTGTGTGCTTCAACAATAAGAAAAACACTGAATCGCAATGGCATAAATGGGATGGTTGCTAGGAGAACCTAAGAACCAAACTAAAATTGCCAGAGACCAACAAATGTTTCTGGAAGTCCTTTCCCTGGGGAGTCCAAAAAAGCAATTTTTGGTCATGTCCAAAACCGCTATGTTTAATGAAAATATAACCCTGCTTACCAATCAATCAGTCACATTTATTTATAGGGCCCTTTTTACAACTGTAGTTTTCACAAAGTGGTTTTACAAAACACATTTACAACACCCCAAAAATTCAACACTAATGTTGAATTTCTTAGGAAAAACTCCACAAGAAGGACGAATTTCAGAAAGAAACCAAGAGGGGAACCAGACTCGGAGGGGTGACCGGTCCTCTTCTGGTGAACTTTTTAAGAGTACAAGTAGTAATAATGATGCGTCTCCGCGTCTGGTTAGAATTCTTTTAGATACTGGTGTGGCACAGATGTTAAACCTATCTGATGTGTTGCCTCCGACAATACAGTGGGGAGAATAAGTATTTGATACACTGCTGATTCTGGAGTTTAGTTGCAAATTAAATATTTAAAAATCATACAATGTGATATTCTGGATTTTTGTTTTAGATTCCGTCTCTCACAGTTGAAGTGTACCTAACAATTACAGACCTCAACATGCTTTCAACTAAAACAAGTATGAAAACCTGGAAAATCAGCAGTGTATCAAATAATTGTTCCCCCCACTCTACATTCTGTGGATCCAGTGTGTCAGTCCAGGGAATTGAAAAGAGAAACATCCCATGGGTGACATGATAGATTTGTCAAACACAGTTCTGTCCAGAGTTTGACCAAGAGGATAGTGTGTGTGCTACCTCTGATAAACTGGTGGAATCTGACAAACAGCCCAAGTACAGGAAGATGAATGTGGATGTGCTGATGCAATAGTTACCAGTCACTTGTGAGCAGCTGATTGCTAATTATAAGGGTGACATTAGCCTGGCTAAATGTTTTTTCTAGTGTTGTCTCATTGCAGCTGCTTAAAAAAAACATGGCATACGTCATTGATGGTAATCTCCTCATGCGCAAATGGACATCCCATGGTGACGCCAGTGGAGATGCTATTTACCAAACAGTGGTTCTTACAGCCATTAAAAAACGGTTTTATCCCTCGTTCATGATCACCAGTGGTCTGGTCATTTGTCAGACATGCCACACCTGTCAGGTAACTGGAAAACCAAACCAGGTTATTTCACCCGCTTCTCTTTGTCCCATACCTGTCATGGGTGAACCACTCGAACCATGTGGTTGTTGATTGTGTTCACCATTACAGAAAACAAAATCGATGCTGGCGAAGATGTTACAAATCCGATGGCTCTAGCAGTCTAGAGTGGATGGTACAGAGACCCGTAACATTATATTCATTCAAATTGTAATAGTGCAAAGGAACAATGAGAACAAAAGACACAGACAACCAAAGCTACCGTCAAACATTAAACATTTACTATAAACACACGGTAAATGGGTTAGGGAAAAGGGGCTGAGCTGGACCCAAGCAATGAAACAATTAGTCCACTACCATGTAGTCCTGCATTCCACTGAGTCACTGCCAGTAGCAACACATAATTCGCCCACAGTTAGCCACAGTAAATCACCATTAAAGTTCCAATGAGAGACAGAGCACTTCGGGAATTCTACTGCCTGAAGAAATCAAATAGAATTTAAGGAGCACGCAACTCTCCAGAGGACCTGCCAAGCTGGTGCAGACTTTTTTGAAAGGCAGAGACAGGAACTGGGAGGGACAGAGTGAGTTACTGTACTGTAGGGCACATGCAGACTGATCTGCCATACTGATAAGGACTATGAGAACTGTGGCAGCAAAAGTATTGTAGGCCTTTTTAATAATTTACACTTCCATTTTCATATGAGGGGTGTGTCTGTGCGTGAGAACAATAAAGAGAGAGACAGAAATCCCAAAGCAAGTCCATCCATTTTGGGAAGCTGGAAAAGGCACTTGTTTCTTTCAGAGTAAGGCTTTTTTAATGTGAGCCCTAATAACATCTGTTTGTGATCTGTAAATGTGAACACAAATTTTAAACCTCAAAGCTTTGTTCATACAAGAGTACATACAGCTATAATCGGATTGATGTTAACAAGGCGACACTCAGTCTTATTTCCTTTCTCCAAATGTATTGGATTGACTGAGCTATGCAGAAGAGTACCTCCCCAGAGCTTTGTTTCTTGTTGTCTTCTGTGCCACATTAGACTAGGTAGTTTGTAACATTGCAGAAAATGGAAAGAAAAGACAGTAAAATGTTATTTTATTTTCCCAGAAGTGTGCGCTATACAGAAAATTGGACATACATTGTCCTTTTGCTGAGATTTTATCTGTAATTAAAGAGGGAGGGCAAGAGAAAGTACCCATATTTGTACTTGTTGACTGCCATTTGTTGCTCACATAGGTTAACTATCATTAGCCTCGCACAGCCACCTAATCCCACAGGCATACCGTTTATCCCAGCCATTCATTGTACTTCCATGAATTATGGGTGTGATCTAGGTAATGAGGATTCCTAACCCCAAATCCCGGCTGGACTGAAATCCACTGTAGCATATGTATGTTTGCGGGATCAGACGGCTGTGCGAGGCTAGGTCATCATATCATTTGGTACAGGTTCAAATCAATGCAAACAACTGTGCTAGTCAGCTACTTAAAGCTATTTTGTTGTGCTCCTATTTTAAACTCCATTTAGATAAAACCATACCCTACCTATTGTGTGCATGTTGTAGTTTACTCCTTCCCATGCAGGTAACTTTACTCACAAATCTTTATTCCATTTGGAATTGACTAGAGATATCTCACTTCACCTGCAAGGACACAATCTGACTGTAGTGCTGCTTTGATCACAATATAAAGAAGCTTCTCATGAAGCTTTCATATATTCAATGAATGATTAACTGTGATCATCCCTAGGAGAAACTGTTTCACATTTTGTCAGATCCCACAATGCTGACAAGCTATTTGAAACTTCAGCATTCAATAATAATAAAAAAAATGTGTTTACGTTATTGCAGGGTAGGCTGAATTTCACATTCAGTTAAATACAAGCAAA
This sequence comes from Esox niger, assembly GCA_016801105.1. Classification (NCBI taxonomy): domain Eukaryota; kingdom Metazoa; phylum Chordata; class Actinopteri; order Esociformes; family Esocidae; genus Esox; species Esox niger. The sequence continues at coordinate 50,542 of JACXGJ010001877.1, forward strand.
GGGCCACTTTGAGACTTAACTTTCCCTCTCTGTCCTGGTAGCTCAGATGAGGAGGAGGAGAAATCTGCATATGTGACTGAATCAGCACATGGTGTTCCTACTGACATGATTACGACTGATCGTGAGATGGGAATGCTCCCTAATAAGGTATAACAGGGTCACACTGCAGCAGTAGATAGGAAAATACGAGTATTGTTTATGATTGTGTACACACCGTCCTGCAAATTTGTTCAATTTCTTTTTCATAACAGATTTGATTTTTATAAGCTGTCAACATCTATAAATAATTATTTGGCATTCATGTTCTGCCATTGACAGGATAATTGGAGGGAATTAATGAATGCTTGTTTTATTTATATTGCAATGCACCAGTGCAGCCAATGCAATCACATCACACCAGCTAGTCTCTCAAAATACTTTGCAGTTGATTGACAATACTTCATAGTCTACAGAATAACCATTCAGCAAGAAAGAGAACCAATTGATGCTCCTCTTCTCCACTGTTGGTTGTCTATGTAAAAACGACTGTATACTGTGTACTTGTGAGAAATTATGAGGCCAATATGTAAATGGTGAATTGGACAAGAAGGGAACACGTAGACACATATGTAAGACTGGTGATATCATACTGTTTTGAAAAGCTTTGTATGAGTTTGTGATAGAATTTCAACATTTAGAAAGGGATGGTTAACTTCAAATATACCTTAAATCTCCACTGAGTTAGAGGTAGATCAGCTTTTAGTTTTTCAGCTCATCACATCTGGAATAAATACCAAGATCATTATGAAGCTACAATATGTCGTTTTGGGAAACAGCACCTCTGGGAATTTCATGTTTTTAAGACTGCCAGTTTTACAACATGCTTTACCAGAGTCCAGCCAACGATTGGCATTGTGCATGTTAATGTGTGGCTTGGGTACAGCTGCTCGGATATGGAAACCGATATCCTGAAGCTCCTGACACACTGTACTTTCGCTCATGGTGATTGCGGAGGTAGTTTGGATCTCTGTGGAGTGAGGCATAGATGACAGGCATTTTTTACGTGGTACACGCTTCAGGACTCAGCAGCCCAGCTCTGATATTTTGCGTGGTCTAGTAATGGGCTGTTGCTGCTCCAAAACACTTCCACTTCACAATTACAGTGTAGCACTTAAAGTTGACCATGGCAGATCTAGTAGAAATGTCACAAACTGACTTGTGTCAAAGGTGGCATTCTATGACAGTGCCATGTTTAAAGTCACTGAGCCCTTCAATACAATTCAATGTAGTGCCAGTGTTTGTCTATGGAGATGTATTGGCTATGTGCTGGACTTAATGCTGCTAAATTATTTGAAGGGGTGTTCACATGCTTTTGGCTATAATTGTGTGTGTATACAAATACAGTACCAGTGAAACACTTGAACCCCTTTTGCCTTAAATAGGTAACTCTGTCCAAACCTATGACAGCAACTGTGTGTGTGTGTGTGTGTGTGTGTGTGTGTGTGTGTGTGTGTGTGTATGTATATGTGTGTATACACACACACACAGACACACACACACAGGTGGTTTTACAGGTGGTGGTCATAGATCTCTTTATTCATCCTGACAGATTCTTCACTAGTTTTGCATTTTGCTAGAGTCATTGTCACTACTGGTAGCATGAGGTAGCATGAGGTGGAACATGTAGCCCATTCAAGTTGCACAGTTAGTCCAGCTCTTCCATAATGGCACATATCCTGTTGCAATAAGGTTTGCCGTTTCTCCCAAAACAGTTTCAAGGGCATTGAGGAGAGAACAGGAGACCTGTCATTAAACAAGGAGAGCTGGACAGGGCCCTAGAAAGGCAATAATCCAGCAACAGGACAGGTATCTGCTCCTTTCTGCAAAGAGGAACAGGAGGAGCGTTGCCAGAACACTACAAAATGACCTCCAGCTGGCTACATGTATGCATGTTTCTGACCAAACTCTCAGAAACAGACTTTGAGTTTCTGTTTCTGAGTTTTGTATTGATGACTCTCCAGCCATCAATACATTTTTTAATTTGTTTTAAAAGGATTGCACAATGTATAGCAAAGATTTTGATCTTTAATATACTTTGTTAATGGAGAACTGATTTAAGTGTTCCTTAAAATTTGTTTGCATTATATATAAAACGATTAGCCATAACATTATGACCACTGACAGGTGACGTGAATAACACTGATAATCTCGTTATCATGGCAGTGGGGGGAATATATAAATTAGGCAGAAAGTCTACTTTCTGTCCTTAAAGTTGATCTGTTAGAAGTAGGAAAAATGGGCAAGTGTAAGGATCTGAGTGACTTTGACAAGGGCCAAATTGTAAAGGCTAGACAACTGGGTCAGAGAATCTCCAAAACTGCAGCCCTTGTGGGGTGTTCCAGTCTGCAGTGGTCAGTACCTATCAAAAGTGGTCCAAGGAAATAAAAGCTGTGATTTGGTGATATGCTCAGGTGTGGTCCGATCCAACAGGTGAGCTACTGTAGCTCAAATTGCTGTAAAAGTTTATGCTGGTACTGATAAAAAGGTGTCAGAACACACAGTGCATCGCAGTTTGACGTGTATGGGGCTGTGTAGCCGCGGACCAGTCAGGGTGTCCATGCTGACCCTTGTCCACTGCCGAAAATGTCGATAATGGGCATGTAAGCATCACAACTGGACTTTTAACATCATATGAATGGCTGAGTGCATGTGTGTTGCTAACCTGGAGAACACATGGCACCAGGATGAACTATGGGACGAAGGCAAGCTGGTGGAGGCAGTGTGATGCTTTTTTGCAATGCTCTGCTGGGAAACCTTGGGTCTTGCCTTTCATGTTGATGTACCACCTACTTTGACACGTACCACATACCTAAGAACCGTTGCAGACCATGTTCACCCTTTCATGGCAACGGTATACCTTGATGACATGGGCCTCTTTCAGCAGGATAATATGCCCTGCCACACAGCAAAAATGGTTCAGGATTGGTTTGTGGAACACAAGGTGTTGACTTGGCCTCCAAATTCTCCAGATCTCAATCCAATTGAGCATCTGTGTGATGTGCTGGACAAACAAAAGTTTGATCCATGGAGGCCCCACTTGGCAACTTACAAGATTTGAAGGATCTGTTGCCAATGTCTTGGTGAAAGATACCACAACACACTGTCAGAGGTCTAGTGGAGTCCATGCCTTGATGGTTCAGGGCTGTTTTGGTGGCAAAAGCGGGACCTACACAATATTAGGCAGGTGGTCATAATGATATGGCTGATCGGTGTATATATATATATATATGGGCTGTGAAAGTTAAAACTTTCAATTGTTAAAAAAGATTCATGCTGCCCATTTTTTGTCACAGTTAAAGCATTTTTGATTTTAGAGCCTGAGAGCCATCAATTGTAAGAGGTTGACTTTAGTGGGAGCTTTCAGAATCGCATGCTCTTATTGTTTACCGTTAACTTTATTGGTGGTTGTCTTGACCTGAGTGCTTCAGGCTTTTTTTTTATGGATCATTGGAGAGTTGGCATTCATGTCGTGAATCATATTAATGCTCTACTAGTTTAACATCAACATCCTAAAAACACTTTCGTAGGCTACACATCTGTTAGTACAATGATTGTGAGAGAATTGCGATGTTTCTCCTCGTACCCGGCACAGACATCACACTCTAAAAACCCATCAAAAGGGATTGCTCGCCTAACAACTGGTCCTGAGGCATAGCGTTACAGGAATCCACCTGCTAACACTGCATGTAGCATGTTAAGTTGTCATTATTTAATATTTTAATAATAATATTTTATGTTTCCACCAAAGCATATTCCAATAGTGGAAGTAAAAAACAGCATCTGTATTCTGAATGAATTACAGATGTCCACTGAATAATGTTTGTAGATAACTCTTTAGCCACCATGACTACCTAATGCCATTGCCAATTCAAGTTCCATACCTTATTCATTTGGTTGAATTTGGCAGTCATTTCATAGCACAATTATTTGGTTGTGGCTAACCATCTTTCAGGAAGTCTTAGTTTACTGATCCCCATCTGAACCGCAGTTCAGGCTAAACATCAAAGGACAATAACTTGACATGCTTAGGTGTGATTCAGAGTTGTGCACTCCTTGCATATCCTGTAGCTGTCCAGATAAGAGGGGCTGATATTTATTTCAAAATCATAGCAAAACGTGACAGTTATTGTCCTTGGTGCGTTAATAAAGAGAACAATAAGAGATGAACTATGGGATCATAGACCAGCAATCTTCTATTTCGATATACATAAGCTAAATTTAGATGCGGCTAGTGTGGTAAGTTATGGACAGACATTGTATGCATATTAAACTAAACTAAGGGCTGTGATAACTTGCATTTATTTAATTCCAAGTCAAGCACTTCTATATTTTGCAATTAAAGTTAGCATGTCTGTAACATAATCCACTGCTTAAGAAAATAGTGTATTATGGGCAAAAATTTAACACATTCTAAAATTACAATTAATTGCGACTAATTATTCTATTTGTTTTACAGCACAAAAACATATCAGAGCTGTCAAAATAATGCGTTAGTGCATGCTATTAATTAAAAACTGCTTAACGCTGTTAATTCTTTTGTTGTCGCTAATGCATTTTTATTTTTTGAGCTTCAGAACTATAGTTAGTGCTTGGTTACTGATATAAACAGGTGCAGTCACTCTATTCTTTGCAACAGTATACGAGTAACTTTATTTGTCATTTGACTTGTGCTGGAGTGGTCGAGACAGCTTCACATTCGCTTTTTTAAATACAACAATGTTGAGTAGCCTGTTTACTAACCACTTGTCTGTGAATCCTGCCATTAAATGGAGTGCTTTCAAAAATGTCGTTTTGATGTGTGAACAGTCTGTAACAGCACGTAAGTACTCACACGTCAGCACAATCTGTGTTGTTACAAGTTAGAGACTGGAATATCTACATGCACAGCCTCTCCAGTCATTGTGAAATTTTGAGGGGAGTCATTTAAGGGCCATAACATACCTTAGCAGAAATGTTGCAGAAATAGTTGCAGTTGCTGTTGAATCTACTTCTTAACTTGATCCAAAAAAATCTGATTACTAAACGATCCATGCTATTTGTATCCTAAATTATGTTCCTGTGTTAGCTTAATACAAATTCGCACCCAAGGGCAACACCATGAGTTTAGACCTGTATTAGGCTAGATACAATTACCTTTTATAGACCTACTTACGTCAATCCAGGTGAACAATCTTTTTATAGAACAGACAGGCAGACCTAGAAGACAGAGACAAATATCCACCAGAGTATAGCTTCTCCAATTAGGCGCTTACGCAGATTTAGCACTCACTCAAATTAAAACCCAGGCTACTGTCAGCATAACCCTCATTGATTCATTAAAACATATCAGCAGCAGAAAATAAAGCAGGAGCAGTTAGATAATGTTTTTCTTTTGTACTTATTGTCTTATTTCACCTTGAACTACTGTCAAAGCTACTATTACTCTCTCTTGTTACATTTGCTTCATTAATAGATTAGGTATTTGCAGATCAAATTAACTTGCAGCTGGCAAGGTAATGATCGTTGAGGTCATATTAGGTTATTTTTCAAATTGCAGTATTGTATACATAGATCAAATCATACAAATTTAAATCTATCAAAAGTGTAAATGCTGATGGTATGACCATCGTAAAACAATTCCTTTTCAGAACAATAATAATAACTGTAAATGTATAGCTCTTTTCTAGTACATTTTACACAAAATGCTTTATACACAATAAAAATAGGAATTGAAGTACATTATAATAATAATTTTAAGAGACCACTTCGCCTTTTTCTTTCCTTTGTACAAATGTCGAAAAGGAAGGTTTTGAGTGAGGAACAGAAGGATTAAAATTAAGAGCCCACTGCAAATTGAACACTTTTGTTCCTCACTCAAAACTTTCCTTTTTGGAAAGGAAAGAAAAAGTAGCAGTGTTCTCTTTTAAATTTTTTCCAGAGCTGTATATATAGCTGTAATTTTTTTAAGGAAGTAAAAAGTATAAAGAATAAGCAAAATATAAAATTAAAATGATAAAATATTAGTTAAAGCCATCTCATAAAAATGAAGATTTAAAGGAGTGCACTGGCATTCTGTGGTGGACATTCTGTGGACATCCTTGCAAGATGTCTGGCAGTTGAATTCTGTACAACTTGGAGTTCATCTAAGGACTTATGGTTGTGGCATGTAAACAAAGCATTACAGTAGTCAAGGCCAGACTGAAAAAAATGATACATGCTTTTATTTAGTGTCCTCAAAAGATAAAAACGATAATGGTATACAAGAGATGAGAACAACACCCTATCATACAGCATATTATGCACACCCCAAAATCTTAAAAAGATTCTTTATATGTATTTGGCACGTCATTTATACTCAAATATGAAATGAATAATAGCCTTTGAGTGTGTTATAATTATTCTGCACACTCTACCCTCTCTATACATGAGACTGTGAGAGAACGTAGATCTATGTTATAGATTCAGAGATTGTGTAGCGTGACTTAATAATGTAAGAGTAATGGGGCCTTTTTATATTTTAACAATTAATAGGCTGACACATTACCTTAAGCTACAGTATGTCTCCTCTGACTCCTTTCTGGAGCACAGAGAGAGAATAAGTGGGTGTCTGTGAAATATGTTAGCATTGATATTTCTGAACAGATTTAAATGGGTTTTCGATGTTGTGGCTACTGCCTGTTCCTAAATAAGGTAGCCTGGGGAAACAAGGTCACATCCAGAGTTTTAGTAATATTACCAGTCATGCAGCAAGCGGCAACAGCTGGTTTATGCATTTAGCGAAATGTTTAATGGTATAATATTAGTCTGGATATTTCAGTATACAGTAATATGTATTGAGATTTGACTAAAGCTGCTCCGACAAGTTTTTTGTAATATTCAGTTAATTCCTCCTCTGCACAACTGGATTGTGTTAATTTACACGATTGGAAACAGACTAATGAGAAAGTGCATATTGAACAAATGTGTTTGGACAAATAGTTTCTCAGTTGTATCGTATTAGGCATGGGTGTTTATTTGCATAATTAGTGAGCTGTCACTAAGAGAGCAGTCGATGTCTAGTCTTGATTCAAGGATTTGCATTTGGAGCCGGTTGCTGGTACCTGACAACACAAGGACAAAAGTAATGTCAATGTAAGTCAAAATGGCAAATAAGATTTTTCGATGATTAATGACAGCATCAGCAGGATTTCTGAAGCGTACAGAAACCTTTTATGTGCTATGATCTACCAAAATGTCTTAACAGATTGAAGGCACATCAGACTGCAGAAGGAAAATGATGATTGTTGCTTATTATTGCAGCAACATAACAAGTTGTTTATTCTTGATTTGGGTTAATGCCTTCCTCAGGGAAGGAACCCTGAAGGCTACTAAGGCAGCTTCTTAATGACATCTTGATAGTCTGTATAGATTTTTTTCAGTTGCAACGTCTCCATTTGTCTTGATATATTTGTGTATCATGAACTTGAAAAAAAATCTGTCCAAATTGTTGGATTAGTATAATGAGTGGCAGCATTGAGAGAACAGGAGGGGCCCCAGAACAGAACCCTGTGGGACTTTTTGAGTGACTATGACAGGTTCTGATTCATAATTGCCAAGGGTAACCAATTCCTGTCTGTCAGTAAAAGAGAAGCAGACCTACAGGGGTATCCTTGCAAATGCTTTAGTGAGTTGATTTGCATATCATGTTCCTCTGTGTCAAAAGCATTATTTATGTACCTTAAGCCAAAACCTAAGCAATAGTGTTTCCCTAATTTTTGTACTGGCTAAAAAAAGGCATGTTTGATGCATTGGTCTACCAGACTCTCCGTGAATTTGTCCGGAGGTGATTGACATCAGAATCACATAAGTGCACCAACCGTATATCTCAAGAATTACGTTCCCTGGGAACTTGGAAAAAACGTGATTGATAAAACGTATTATAAAGCAATGATGTTAGTTGTACTGTATGAACTACTACATGTTTGTCCCACCTATCTAATTTGCAATTAATGCACAGAACTGAATAGTGTCTGTTAAATGGCTAATGTACATTTGAATTAACATGTGACATTTTAATCAGTTAAGCTTCCACTGAGGTAAAGCATTACAGTGCTTTCGGTATATATTAAGACCACTTCAATTTTACCCCAAATGTTTTTTACTGCCTTATTCAAAAGGTTGATTTCATTTATTTTTTACCACATCAATTACATTTTTTTTAATTTAGATGTATATCCCATATTCAGAGGGAAAACCAGTAAGGAGCAAAATATGAAAACAGCAGACAGGATCCAACTAAGGCAAACAAACACAGAAATAAAAGGAAGGCAGCAAACAAGCTAAGTAACTTGCAGACTACAACCATAAACACAACAGAATAACAATGCTTCCAGAAGGCCTGAAGGGAATACACTAGGGATAGGCACATAAAGTCCTATATTTGAATACCCCAAATGTCTTTAGTATTTGAATACTTGTGTGTGTATTCAATTAACCACAATTTCTTTACACATAGGCCTTTTTAGTATTTTTTGGGTTGAAATTGACTTGAATGTTATTTTCTAAATATTTTTAAACTTAGCTTAGCTAACTAGCTTCTCTAATCTCTCCCATCCAGTAGTCTCAATGTTGTGTTTAATATTGTCTTCTAGTTCTGTATTTTTGCGTGTCAACCACATGGCTTCTTCCACAGACGCAGTCGCTTTTGTCACACGAATGGTCATGGAGCCGATGCATGAGAACGACACCCAGTCCTTCGCTCGTTATGTATTTGCACTCATGGGGTATAGGTAGTTTAAAAAAAATATATTCCGTTAACCGAATACTATTCGAATAACAACACGCAACAACATGCACACCCTAGAATACACTGACAGGGATGGCCATAAGATACTTCATTACTGTTCTTCAAGCAGCAGGATATTATGCTAGCAAATCTAACTCAGATTTTCTTTTTCAAAATAAAAGCCATCATTGAAATATATAAGGCAATATATTTAAAAATCTAGTCGGTACGTGTCATGTTTAATGTCTGGTCCAGTATTTTTCGTGTCTGTTCTTTTTTTTTACAGACTAGATTGTTAACTATGTTGCCTTATACATTTCTACGAAGGCGCTAAAAAAAACTTAGTGGGCCATCACTACACTGACATATATAGGGTAGGACTAAATAGGAACAGGTGTAAACATTCAGGACTAATACAAACAGGTGTGAATAATAATGAACTAGACACTATATTCAAGACTCAAAGGCCAAAATTAACAAACTGAAACAATAAAAGAAGACTTTCTTCCATTTTTCTCTAGATTGTTTCAAGCGCTGTGATGTTGGATGGGGATTGTCGCTACACAGACGTTTTTTGGTCTGTTCAGAAATGTTCAGTCAGGTTCAATTCCAACCTCAGGCTGCATTGTTTAGGCTGTGTGCTGAGGATCAATGTTCTGTTGGAAGGTGGTTTTGCCCTAATCTGAAGTCCTGATCGCTTTGAAGCAGATTTTTATCAAGGACTTGTCTGTATTTTGCTCCATTCATCTTTCCCTTGACTCTGAGTGATGCTTTGCATTCGGTCCAAAGAGTTTAAGTTTGGTTTTATCAAGGAAGAGAATCATGTTTCTAATGCTCTGAGAGTTCTTCAGGAGCCTTTTGGAAAACTCCAAGCAGGCCATCATGTGCCTTTTACTGAGGCATGGCCTGCATCTAACCACTCTACCATGAAGGCCTGATTTGTGGAGTGCAGCAGAGATGGTTGTCCTTCTGGAAGGTTCTACAATCACCACACAGGAACTTTGGTGCTCTATTAACTATTGGGTTTTTAGCCTTCCTTGACCAAAGCCCTTCTCCCCTGATTGCTCAGTTTGGCTTGGTGGCCAGTTCTAGGAAGAGTGGAACCAAACCTCTTTCTTTTAGGAAAGACAGAGACAACTGTGTTCTTGAAGACCTTCAATGCTGCAGAAATATTTGGGTTCCCTTCCCTAGATCAATGCCTCAACACACTCCTGTCTCAGAGGTCCACTGACAACTCCATCATCCGGAAATAATGTTAGTTTTTTTTCTGTGCCATTGTACCAAGACTGTAGCATCATTCCCAAGAAGACTTGAGGCTGTAACTACTGCCAACAGTGCTTAAACAAATTATTTAGTAAAAGAGTGTGAATACTTATGTACATTTGGAATAAAGCTTTACTATAAAAACCTGAAAAGTGCAAGGGTCTGGATATTTTCCAAATGCACTCTATGTAGGTGTGGGAATGTACTTAATGGGTCACATCTGTAAAAGGGATTTTGCTATGACCTGGGTCAATGAGCAAGCAATTAAGAGAACATAGTTGCTTCTTCATAGTTGTTTGACCTGAGTATAGCCTTGTGCCTTTTCTGTGTTCTGTAACTATACAGCTGTCTGGAAAGGATAATTTACCATGGTAATTTACTGCCCAGGAAAGGGGGTGGCTCCCTGGGAAAGGGATGTCGACTCCCATCCACAGGGTCCTACTTTACCATGTCTAACACTTAAATTCAGCAAGTAGCGTGTTGCATAAGAGACAGTAACTGCTGCTTACTGTATAATGCTGTATTAATAGTGGTTACATTTGGGTATTCAGATTTATTTTCTTTACTTTTGGTCTTTTCCACAACATAGGTGAAATGGATTTTCCATAATATCCAGGAGATCCAGAATATAGAGGTACAGTAACTTATTAAAACCGCAAAATGTTCTATTCCAGTGAGAACGGGCTAAATAATTTAACAGTGCAGGTGATGAATATTTGAAATTATTCAGTTCTAGTTTAGAAAAATAGGCACGACAATCACATTTATCCATCTCCTTTATCAGTGGATTGCATAGATATGAACCTTTTTTCACATGATGTTGCATTACAGCGTGTGATTCAAACTGATCTCTTCAAAATATTTTGTCATTAGAAAATGTAAGAAAAATCCAATGATACTGTGATAAAGTTTTCAGAAACTCACTTGCTCCAATTATTTTATAGCCTTAATCTAAACTTGATTAAATAGATTTTTTGCCAAACTGCATGAACAGAGCCAAGAAGAGCAAATGTGTCTTAGTGAGTGAGTGACTGACGGATGGAGGTAGGGGTTATATACATGGACTCTCACGCATGGGACTGTTGTTCAAGCTTAGATGCAGTCAAAGCAGTATATGCTTTAGGATTTGTTCAGGATAGACAAAGTCTTTGCTGGCCACAACCTTCAGAAGCTATGTTATAGTAAGCCTAAAATAAAATTGTTTACGGTTATATTGATTATTTCCAGTGGATTTCTGATGCATCAGTGCATGCTTTTGGGGTAATATATAGTGGATCACAAGCCCTTGGGCAGTAGAAGAGGAGGGGTTTCCACAATTCTTTTTTTTTTACTTGACAAAAAGTAAATTATAGTCACCTACATCTATTGTATCAACGTCAGTCATGAATGAAAGAAAAACAAGTGTTGCTGTGCCATGAAACGAAATAGCAGAAAATCAATTATGCATTAGGTAAAAGCTGCATTCCTACTGTCTAAATATCATAATGGTTAAATACACAATCTTCCACATAGAAAACCGCAGATCCAAACCAGCCAGGGACAACAACATTGTTTCTAATTGTGGGCTGAACTAGGCGTGCCTTTTTGTTTTTTTCCTCACCAATCAACATACAATAACCCATAATGTCCAAGGAAAACAGGTTTAGAATATATTAAAAGTAAAAAACAAAATATCTCATACACATAAGTATTTAACCATATATTATGACTCTCGTAAAAGAAATCAGGGGCATCCTGTTTTCATTGATCATTTCTGAGATGTTTCTACAACTTCAGTGGAATCCACCTGTGATAAATTAAAATGATGGACATGATTTGAAAAGGTACACATCTGTCTACATAAGACTACCAAGGTGACATAGCAAATAACTAAGCCATGAATCCGTAGAGCTGCGACACAGGATCGTGCTAAGGCACAGACCTGGGGGAGAGCCCAGAAATGTAAGCTGCACTGAATGTCCAAAAGAATACTGTGTCATATATCATTCCTACGTGGAAGACATTTGGAACCGCCAACACTCTGCCTAGAGCATCTTTAGAACACTTGTGAAAATGCTCCCTCATCTTTATAGTTAAAAAGTTCATCACTACTGTTGTTTGCTTCCTGGGGTTTAAGGCCGGGTGTTTTGTGAAAGCACTTTGTGACAACTGCTGATGTAAATTGAGCTTTATAAAATAAATTTGATTGATTGATTTGATAAAAAATGCTTGAAAAGCAATCATTGACAGACCAGACAGCCCATTCCCCTCTCAAAAGTGTCACGATGAACCAAGAAAGAAGCAACACAAACAATTCCTTTCAAATATAAATATACTAATATACCAAGAACAATTTGTAGATAAAACATAATGGAGTACTTCCCTTTCTCAAAAATATACTCACAGAGTAAAGAGTAAATTAACAGTGCACAAAAGTATTGTGAAAAGTGCTTGTTACAAAACAAATACTCTTTTTTCTAATGTGTTACTACCCACCACAGTATTTTAGGATATTCCTAAATCTGATACATTTAAAACTGCTGGTGTGTACTGTATTAGAAGTTGTATAATTACTAATTATCTATAGTAAATGCTAAACATGACAGCATTATTGAAGCAGGGATGCATTTTTGATGAATTCCATATACAAAAGTAATTTATGTCATAGCACCAAAAATACATCTAGCTAGGTCCAGTGGGGTAACTAAGTCTATATCAACTTCCCAGAATCTCTAAGGCTCAAATGGTTTTGCCTCTGGGCTCTAATTGAACCAGGCTGTCTCCTTTGGAACCCAATACTGGCATTACAGTTTTTTTTCTGAAATACTATTAGAATGCTAGGTGTACAGAAAATGTATCAAATGTTTATAAATAAAAACATTCCATGAGTTAAGAACAACAACTTTAGGGGCTTTAGTCTAGAGAATGCCATTACGCAATTATCATAGTTCAGGTCCAAACACCTAAAACTTGAATTATTTGTTAGAGCTTTCAATTGATTGAATCCTATCTCAATGATGCAATTTGGTACTCAAATATATGTTATGCACAGTGTGAGTACTTTTACCATAGACAGTTACATTCAAGATTCATTTGAAGGATCAAACAACAGCTCTCCCTCCCACTGTTATTACAAGATTAAGTGAGTTTGGTCAATTCATTGTCTGCTGGCAAAACACAAGGAAAGCAGTTGTAAAATAGCAAACAGATTAGGAAGAAAATAAATACTTTTTTTTTTAAACAATGAATGTGAGGGAACAGCACAAGTGGCAAGGGATTTGCGAAGGATTACATATGAACACATGCATATAAATCTGACTAGTATTGTCACAGTAAAATAATCCTGCAGCAAAAGCATTTTAATATTTAGTGCAACTTTTGCTTAAGTCGGAGGTTTGGCTGTTAGATTGCCAAAATGAAACCAACATGAGCGTGCAATGTTTTTAATGTAACAGTGGGTTAAACTGGGAATTTATGTAAATTACAAAGCTCATCCACTCTTCCTGTGGTGCAGGAAAATCCTCAGCAATAGTAGTAGTCAATTAATTAATTATTTAAAAATCATACAATGTCATTTTCTGGATTTTGGTTTTAGATTCCGTCTCTCAAAGTTGAAGTGTACTTATGATAAAAATTACAGACCTCTACATACTTTGTAAGTAGGAAAACCTGCAAAATCAGTTGTGTACCAAATACTTGTTCTCCCCACTGCATATTATATACATAATGTGTAATCTTTGGAGTGCTGCAATACAATTTTCCTTCAGGATAATATCGACAATATGAACGGGTAGACACTTTTTAGAATTTACACATAAAAGCTTCTGTATTTCAACTACAGCATTAATATATGCGTCAGTGACAGAGTATATTCTACTGTCATCATACTTAGATGATCATTCCTGCTCTTTTTCATTAGAAATCAGAAAGGGATTGGCAAGATTATGATTTTATAATGTTACACAAGGATGAATTAGTGTCTGCAAAATAGACCCAGAAGGCATTCATTGTAAGTAATTTCTTTTTGGCAGCTTGTTTCATGACTTGTGATTCATGACGGGGGCCTGTCAAATAAGTTATTCATGATGGGATGGGGTTTAGGGCCACCAATGCCCATCTGTAAAGAGGGTTTTCTATTAAAAGAAAATCATGAATTAATTTAAAATGTATGAAATTTTATGAGGTGTAAGAGTTTTTTGTCAAACAGTTTCTAAAATAAAAATAAAACTGAACATAAGCATTACATTGATTATATGTATATAGGTTGGAGAGAAACAATCATTTGGTCAATTATACAGTCATGCTTTGGCAAGTACAATGTGTTACATTCAGAGATCCGCACTCTGGATCTCTGTCATCCAAGGCCTCACAGTGCCAGTCCTGGATTAGGCTCCTAGAATCTGATTTCGTTAATTCTTAAAATATGTTCTTTTCAGCAGTTTGCCCACTCTCACATGCTACAATCATTTAGTGGAAATAGTTGTGGTCTAACTGTCATAGGTCTGATTTCACAGACACAGATTAAGCCTAGTCTAGCACAAAAAAATGTAGTTCAATGGATTTCTCCATCTTTGTATGTTTTGAACCAGGTGGGTTGTAACAAGTAAAGAAAATGAAAAAAGGATTTGTTTTGAACGAAGTGCCGTTCACAATCTTTTGTTCTGTAATTATACTTTTTACTCAAGAACATTTTTGATAATGGAAAGTATTCTTTACTTTGCAACATGGAATCACATTGGTATAATTTTGTTATCATTAACTGTGTGATTTTTAGCTGACAGACACACACATATCTGTGCGGTTTGGCACCTAACCACATACATTCAAAAGATATTGACTTTAGAAGGTGAGGCAAAGGGACAAACCAGCTTCCCAACTGTACTCAAAATAATTCTGCACAGTCCTGCTCCTCAAGGACCCTTTTATCGGTCCCCTGATTAGGCTCGAGGGGAGGCAGGTGTGCCTCCTCAGAGGGTGGCAGCTGACATCCATTCAGGTATGCCATTTTGTAGCTCTGAGCCAAAAGCTTCTCACATTAGTCCAATGCGGTTATTGGAGAGCTCGTGTTCATATCACAACACCAATGACTTCTGTTAGCCAACATTTAAAGTTTGTAGACGATACAGGCCATGTACTCAAATGTTTTTCCTATTAACCAGTGTATAGAATTTTAGAGATATGATGCCTACAAATATTTCAGAGTATTATGGTTGAATTTACAACAGACGAAAAACTAAGTTAAAGAAAATGAAAACAAAAATAAGATATTGGATGTAAATAAAGAAAATTGCAATGTATGGTATTTTAATTTGGGTGATGTCTATTAAAATTTCACTGTCTCTCCTCTACTATCAACCTTTTGTAAAGCTATGAAAAGATTATAACTTAAAATTATATCTTTGGTGAAGTAATATTTCCAAATCTTTGTTACTGTACATATTCTTCATGACACAGTCAAAAATACCGTCCAAAAAAGATTAATTTAAGCAGAGCTACAATTTATTCTCCCTTTAGCATTATTTCATGTGGTATGGAGGGCCCATAGCTATAGTAGTAATTTCCACAGTGCCGGCAGCCTGGTTTGGTAGAAAAGGTTGTCTAAAACTCAATGTGAGATTGAATTACCTTTCCTAACCCGCCTTATTGCTACTAACAAGTCTATTTCACAGGCTGCAGCCCAGGCTCTCCTACTTCCAAAGTAATTAACCTCTCCGGCACTACGGAGCAATCTAATCCCACAGTAACCAGGCAGCACACATGCCGGACCATAGCCAGAGACCAGACGCACACACAGTCAACACGTAAACGCAACCACAAGATGAGTTGTATGGTTTTTACAGCAGCTATACACAACAGGTGAATCAATCAAATGCCAATATCCATCCAGACCTTTGCCACCCAGGAAATGTGTGCAACCAGACCTTCTCAATAAATATGAATTCCCAAGGTTATGGTCACTTTTGATTTCCGCAGGGTTCTGTTTTAGAGACACTTTTGTTTTCACTAGGGAAATTACCACATCTTCTTCTGAATCTGCATCAGACACTTTCCCAACACAGCAGAACTGAGAGACAGGACATCGGCTAGCATTATCCAAAAATTGATAAAGCCTACCCAGAAAGGGGGCACCTGCATATAGTTTAGGCGGAAAACCCTGATGAGGTACACCTACAATAACTCTGCCTTGTCAGGCCCCAAAGGCACAGCCCCAAAGGCACAGCACCAGCAGGAACACCACCAGTAGGAGACCGCGTGACGTCTAACCTCAAGGACCTTGCTGTTTCTTTAACCTAAATAGATACTGAAAGAGCAGGCGAAAAATGCTGTGTGCTGAGGCCATTCATGTCAAGATCTAGCACACCTCAGAGCTGCCTCCCACGTTAGCTCAGGACTTGAATTTCAGTTGATTTTCTGTTGTTCATTCAAATAATTGCCCTTACAGTGTGCACACACTCAACCTGTGTGTTTCCTGTGTTTTCTCTTTGACAACTGGTGGAGGTTGTGGACATAACCAGATAGACAAATACAACCAGGAGAGGTATGGATTTTAGTTTATTTCCACCCATTTCTCTTTGTTCGTTCGAGTTATCATTGAGAATGCCCCTGAGCACTGGCTGCAGATCACTATGCAGCAGCAGCAGCATTTTGAACAACAGTTTTCACCCAGCCTGGGTAATATCACCCAGAAGCTGCTGCATATGCGCCAGGACACTGTTGGACCTCAAAAGCCTACTTCCTTATGTTTGAGGTAATTACTGAGCGGAAGGTATGGGATTTGGTAAAGTGTGCAAAAACAGGCCGGTGGCTAAAGGAAGAAATCTTTTTGTGGGTAAAGGCATCAGTTCCACACATGGGTTTAGAGGCCAGGGGTGTTAGAAGAAGCACAGATGGTACAGCCCCTCCAGTTGACCCCACACTGACTCCAACATGAAATACATGCCGCCACTCACCCTCTGGATGATCACCTGGTCTCACAGAACATACTGTACAGGATCTGACATACCTGGCAAAGTATGGAAGAAGAGGTAAAAAATGTCTTCTTTGCCCAAGCCTGCCCATGGCAGTGAATTCAGCTTGCTGATGGTAGATTACACAGGCACTTCCCCGGCACAAACGGTTGCCAGTAAGCTGCTCATACTGTTCAGTCAAATTAATATTTCCAAGGACACGTTCACCTTTGCAACACACACATCAACTGTCATACAACTGACCAGCTCAGCCATGTGAGCTCCGGATGGGAATCTGCCTAATTTATCAAACCAGATGGAAGCAGTTATGCCCCATTACAGAATTCAATATTTGTGTTTTGAATCAAGATTGTAACATTTTTATTTTTATATTAAACCCTGAGAAATGGATTTGAAATGGCTTGTGTGCGCATACTGCAGGGGTTGTGTGAAACCCCCCAAAAATCTACGCACAATTGACAATTTGGCCTGTGTATTTTGTGGCTAATAACATAACAACATAACATATCAACAGTCAGGCCCGTTAGCCAGATTTCATTGTGTATGAATTACATTTCAACAGACACTGGAATCCAGGGTGACATTTTTACAGTTAACAGATACATGCCTCTTCGCTGTGGGATTTGTACAAGCAACCTTTCTGTTACAGGTCTAGATTCCAGAATTGGGCTGCAAAATCAGATCTCATATGCAGCACAACTTAATAATTAATTGCATGCACAGTGTTCCAAAAGTATGGATTGGAATGGCAGTTTAGTCAAAACTGCCACCCCAGGAGAACATGCCATATTTAAATGTCTGTGAAGATCTAAAGACTTGTCTCTCACAGTGGAATGTCTATGTATATATATATATATAAAATGGAGCTCAAAACCGCTCAAATCTCCTCTAGTAAAGGCAGATTTTGCTCCATTTATTACTCTTATTGTCTTTTTCGCTGTGAGTTCCAAAAAAAAGATGGTGAGTAAATAAAAGAAATACCTTTGAAAGAAAACCTTTGGATGAGCATGTAAAGAGTTACAATTAAAACTTCATTGTGAAGTTAAAGGATAAATGAAGGGGAAACACAAAAGTTCTTCAGCATGTTCATGCACAGGGCTGAGAAGAGATACTGGTGCCTGAGATGCCACTACAAGGGCACTGGGTAAAAATAGCGTCAGTGGATATCACCTAAACAAGGATAGCTATACCACAGATGGCCTGATGGTGTGACCTTGTCAAAGCCAAGCCATGTTTGTGTGTGTGTCAAAAACTCTGTCCAAGAAAATAAAACTATTAGGTACGCAGTTCATCCCTGAGGCAGAACGTTATTGTCTTATTAACCTAGGCTTTTACCCACATTTATTCTCTGCCTCATACTCCCTGAAGTCTGGTACAGATCTAGCCCTGAGCAATAGACTAAAAACGCACCCACTTTTATACCCTTGCTTATCACACATAGTGCTACATAGAACTTAAAGCTTAAGTATATAACTTGTCTTTTCTTTCATGTTCCAAAGCTCTAACATTGTATATGGTCATACAATATTATGCAAAATAGCATTGTTTTACCTCTAGTGGATTGAAAACAACTGTATCCATTGGCTTTCATTTCTGCTGACATACTATATGAAGAAATAGTGAGTTTTGCCCAGAGGAGCTTTAAGATATACTGTACTTTTACAGACTGGGGAGGTTTTGCTAAGCTACCTAGATAGCAAAAAAGACTCAAAACTTACCAGAATGTTTTGTTCTTACTGCTGAAAGGGTAAGATAAATATCATTAATGCCTGCACCCCCAAAACATTATTTATTTCACAGTGCTTAATAGCATTGTGAAGAAATACAAAACAGGCACATTGAATTTATTTTAAACTATGATAAATTCCAAGGTGGATAAGATCTTGATCGATCTTGATACAGTACACAAAATGTCACGTTTGCTTTTTGTTTGTAAATATGTAGCTATATAAGTGATTTTCAAGCCACATAAGTAACCAGCAAGTATAAGAAGCACAAGCTCAAGCAATAAAACATTTGCAGTTCTTTGATACCCTTACTTTCTGATTTGTACTGTGCTAACATTTAAATAGAATCATAAAATGGTTAATTTTCCCTTTTTGGTTTAGGTTTAGTATACCTCTAGTTTTTTTAACTACATGCTTGAAATTGGCCTTTGCTGAAATGCCCTGTAAAAACATGTGATGAAGCCAATATTCAACAAAATAATGAAGATCAAATTGTCAGTCATGACAGCCGTATCTGAAAATTTTCCCAGAATTGTTTCAGTAATTGTAGCAATGCAGTTTTCATGAGTGAAACATCACAAGACTCGCCTACCCTCAAGTGCTCAACCAGTGATTTTGTTTTGTTCACTTTACCGTGGCATCCCTCCATGGCAAAATCTCTCCTACCACATCAAGAGAAAAAATCCATCAGCAAAATGTTTTGTTCGACAATTGTACAGGGTACAACATCTTTCTTAAGGGTGTTTAGCTCCTTGGGCTATTTTCTGCATGCAGTTTGAGAAACACAGAACACACCGTCATAGTAATCAGAGTATTTTCTAGAAGAAACTGCTCAACATTACCTTGTCAACACAGTAATTTCCCTTTCACCTCAGTGTTCCTAGGAATCAGCTAAATTTGACTCCAACAGCTAGATCCTGACAGTTGGTTTAGAACACAAATCTGAAGAAAAACAACATAGTGGTCCATTCAAGAACACTGATGTAATGAAGTTGGGGGCAAAGACATCATCTTGTTCTCTAAACTCACTACTTTCAGACAATGTAACTTATTTGTAGCTTCCATGGCAGGGGTTTTACAAATTTTATATGATCTTCTTAATTTTAAAACATGCGTTTTACCACCCCTTTCAATTCAATGGATAACTGGTCGGTTCTGTTCAATTCATGAAAAACAAATTGATAGTCTCTTCTCCTTCATCAGCAAACACACGATAATATATTTGACAGAACTGTGCCATCAGCGCTTTGTTTAATCTAAAAATGAAATTGTTCATTTACTATGAAGCTGTGCTTGGATCTCAATAGGTGCCTGTTTATATTTAGGGGCAGGAGCTTTACAATGCTATATTTAGGAACAGTAGCTCAAACAGAAGAACATTTCAGGTGCTCCGATGATCTCCGGCCAAAGTTGCACACTGCTCCTCCTATGAATAGCTAGATGTATAATTGGCCTTTTTTTCATTTCTGAAGTCTGTGGTCTGAAAGCCATGCATCAGATTATCTATATAGTTACTTTTCATATGGCCATGACTGTATTTTACAAGAAAGCTCTAATCTGAACATATATTCATTAAAAAAAAAAATGTTGTGCTGCTATATCATCAAGACCACTGAAAATGTATGCACTTGACAGCACTTGAGTGGAGAAGGGCCATAGAAGTGGAAAAATAGTCATGTAAGCTATTCAGCCTACTCAATCATTTTGCATAGCAAGTATATACAGGTCCAGTGCACAGTGTGCCTTTTTGATTTCCCAAAATATTTACTGGACCACAGTTGTCAATGACTCTCTAAAAGTCCTTTAGAGACAAAATTGACAAAATATGTTTTATCCAAAGTTATTATGTTTACTATCAGAACTATTAACTCACTCTTACCCCAACCCAGGACATTTGAGAGCTGTAAAATATATCCTCAGACAACCCAAAAGATTTAAAATGCTATTCCAGATTGCCTCCACTTAACGTTTTAACCGAGGACGATACTTGCATAATACCTTAGATACGATTGCTCCTCTGAAAATGAAACAAATATGCAACAATAAATTTGCTACTTGGTACACACACAATACCAAATCCGCTGAAGCATGCATCTAGGAAGTTGGTAAAAAATGGTGATGGACCAATTTAGATATACAGTATGATGTAGATATTTAGACTGGCTTGGAAAGGCAGTACAATGCAATGAAAACACTCCATTAAGGAGAACAAAAAAATTCCAAAACATTTGACACAGTTGCAAAGCTAAAGCAGTATCAGTGTGGATACATGCAGAATGTAATCCATTATCGCTTGACTCATTCACTAAAATAGTACTGAGCTTTACACCTACCAGCTAAATGGACAAATATTTACTGGACCCTATTCTAACTAAACTACCCAAGTAGCTATGAAGTGTGGATGGTACGTCCTCTGAAAATTCAAAGGTACTCTTTTGTGTTTCTCAGAGCTTTGCTTTGGTACCACTGGTATTTTCACTATTATGCTACCCCAGTTGTCATCAAAAAAGCACAGTGTCAACTATCACTGCTATGCAGACAATACAGTTGTAAATTTAATTTGAAACTTGGTGAAGACCCAAAATTGCCAACCCTATAGATTTTAACATTTTCACCAAATAAATGCTCATTTTAGGTCCCAAGGAACAGAGAGACTTACAGTCAGATGATACAATCAATCTTGACTGTTATAGTTATCTGGCAAACACCTTAAGTATCTCAAAATTACTCTGTATGCTAACCTTTCAGTTAACAAATCATAAATAACTTCCATATCACCTGAAAAATGGAAAAATCTGAAACCTTTAGTTTAAAAATGATGCCAAAAAGCTAATTCATGCTTTGTTACTTAATTTCAACATTTGAGTATTTCGATGCTTTTATCTCTCGCTACCCAGAGAAGACATCAAAAAAAATGTGTGCTAATTGCAGCTGCATGAATATTGACTTGAACAAAAGAAATGTTTATCACATTACTCAAATACTAGCCTCTCTACACTGGCTCCCGGTAAAGCAGGGCTGTCCAAACCTGTCCTTGGAGATCTATTGTCCTGTAGGTTATCCCTCCAACTCCAATTTAGCACACCTTTCTCTAATAGAGAAGCTCATCCATGCTTTTATCTCTAATAGGTTGGACTACTGTAATGGTCTCTTAACCGGACTTCCCAAAAATACGGTAAAACAGTTGCAGCTCATTCAGAATGCTGCTGCTAGAATGTTAACCAGGACCAAGAGAACAGTGCACATCACTCTGGTTCTTAAATCTTTGCACTGGCTTCCAGTCACGGTTACAGAATAGATTTTAAAGTGGTGCTTTTAGCTTATAAATCACTGAATAGTTTGGAATATGTTTGAAGAATATGTACCGAGCAGGGCTCTTAGATCCATGAACACAGGTCAGCAAGTAGAGTCCAGTGTCCAAACTAAACATGGCCAAGCTGTATTTAGCAGTTATGCTGCACACAACTAGAATAAACTACCAGAAGATCTATGAGTGAGTTCTTGAACCCAACCACCCTGTTGATAAACCCTCCTATGTTTTTATCCCTTTATTATGTCTAATTTCTTATTCTGTTTTATTATTATGATGTTGCTTTGATGTTTTCATTTGAGCATTTGTTTTAATGCTATTATATTTTTGTATTATTCTTTGTAAAGCACATTGAACTGCTTCTATGTATGAATTGTGCTAAACAGTGGCGTCGTTAGGCCTGATCTTCTATTATGAATAGCCCCAGATCTCAAATTGTCCCAAAGAAATACTAACATACAAATAGCCTCTGACCTATTTATCTATAATTCTGATCATGCATTATGACAATGTAGACATGTAGACCGCATGCACATTTTATACCCTGTACTATCTGTCCCAGGCGGGGTGGGGGGGTGGGCTAAGCCCAGAATGTATTGTGATTGTAGCGACGCCTCTGGTGCTATATAAATAAACTTGCTAGCTAATAATTAGCTGGATGAAAAGGTAAATGAGGATAATCAAAAAGGTTAGATGAAAACCTACAGAGAAGTAGATCTCCAGGAACAGGGATGGGCAGCCCTGCTGTAAAACGAAGGGCTGATTTCAAGGTTTTCCTTTTAACCCAGAAATCATTACAACTTACTGATTTGAATTGGTCAAGCCGTACATACCTATACGCTCAGTACGGTCACAAGACCCACACTGCCTTACTGTAACTGGAATTTCTAAACGAACAGGTAAACGCACAACTTTCTTGTTGTTGTGGAATGATCAACCATTAATTCATTAAAGATGCATACTCAGTCTCCGATATGCATTCAATAAAGACTCATCTCTATATGATTTATTGCGGCCTATGATACCTTTTAGTCCAGGATTTGTGTGTTCTGCAATGAGGACTGTCCTCTAGCCCAAACCAGGGGCAGGACACCTTCTAGCTACTTCGCCACACCTCCCTCAACCCCTTGGAAAGAGCCAGTGTCTCCGGACCCTCACCCTGTCTCAGTCCATGATTATGGGTGGCACGGGGGTTACACATTGCACAGGGAGCTCAACCCTCCTGGTTACTATGCCACCCTCAGTATCAGGCCACATTATCTCCAAACCCCCCCCATCTTAGTCCCAAGTTATTCATAGATTATGTGCCGAGGGATTTGGGACATTGAATTCTATCCTATCGTTATGGATCCGAGGACTACGCCACATAACTTATCAGGAGTCATTTTCATTTACTTGTAACTGATTCCTTGGGCCATGTCTTAGGTGACCCTGCCCAAAGTCACTGTCACTGTTGTAACGCTGACCTGGATTCTGCCTCAAGACTGGACACAGTCTATCTGTATTTGTCACGCTGGTCATCTGAACATGCATGTGGCACAGAAAGGTAATGTACTGTTACAGCAAAGCCAGAAGAGGACTGTCACTCCTTACAGTCAGTCTGCTCACTACTGTACTTCTCAACCCTACTGGGGAGTATTTTTAGCCAATGTGCAACATTTCTTAAAAGTATGTGGTTCAAATTCAAATTAAACAGATCAAAAAGTTAATTTACAATTTGAAATTCTGTGAGATAATAGCATTTATTCAGGATCTAATACATTTGTAAAGTACTTTTACAAGTACACTGTTGTTTTAGCACTGTTGAAGGGCAGAAACCAACCGTACCTTGGATATCCTGTTCAGATGACAATTAAAACTACATAGAAACTGTTGTCATTAAATGTGACAGGGGAGATTGGCACGGGACCTAGCCAAGTAAGCACGTTTATTTATATAGCACAATTCAAACATAGAAGCAATTCAATGTGCTTTACAGTGAAAATAAAAATATAAAATGCAATTGAATTATAACAGAGATTGTAAAACTTACACAGGTTATTCCTCTGATAGCACCAGAGCTTGCTTTATGATTGGTAAAATATTATATCTATCTATCTATCTATCTATCTATATATATATATATAT
>JACXGJ010001878.1:0-74673 GCA_016801105.1 Esox niger
GACTAGCTCCTAATATGTGACTAGCTCCTAATATGTGACTAGCTCCTAATATGTGACTAGCTCCTTAAATGGGTTGAAAATTATTGCTTTCTAACAAGTGCTCCCAGTAAAGCATGATGGCATGCAGAAATGTGCATTTACGTTTCTCAAATGAGAGTTCTTCTTTGAACAGTATTTATTTAATTAATGTATTGCTTTTCAAGCTCTTGGCTGACTATTTCCCACAACTACACACTTAAATGTGTAGAGAAGGTGAATTGAAAGGCTAGAGAGATCTGAGAATTAGTCATGTTTTGTTCCATTTCACAAAGCCTCCATGTAATAGTTGAGCTACAATTCATTTTGTGTGTAGTTGTGTCTGTGGGAATTAACTAATTACATATTTTGGCTGGGTTAAGAAGCTAAACATTGAGATCTTTGGCAATCGTATTGTAAAATGTATAACCTACTGTAGTTAAAATAGCAATTGATTTCAGCCTTGCTTGTAAAAAAACATGCCTATGGAAATTAATTATTGAGATTTTTAGTGTAGCAGAGTACAGCGAGGACACGGAAGCGGGTAACATATTTAGAGATGAGAGGCTAAGGGCGTTTTTTTACTTATCGAACCAAGGAGACAAAATAAAGGCAGTACAACAGGGAATTTGGTGGTTGCTCTTTTTTTCTCTATATAACTTATTGGGGCTCCTCATGAGGGCTCAGCCTCTCAATTCTGTTGTGCTGAAATCTTTTGGGAACAAACACACACATGTTAGTGCAATCATTTTGTATGTCATCTTTCTGGACCTCCCGGTCTCCATTTACGTCTTCCTTGATTAGCAGGTGTGAGGCAAATTCCATCCGGCAACTGCCAATGCTTTGTTGCCCTGTCCAAGGTGCTGAGCTTTCAGGGCTGGAATGCCCTGTCCATGGTGCTGACCATCTCCGAGGAGCTGGCCCATCCCTGGTAACGGCAAGATGCTGATTAGATTTTTTATCAAATAGCCATTGCCTAATACATTTTTTGTCAAAATGATACCTGTGTTCTCTGATATACCTCATGTTGATATATGACCAATGGAGTTAGGGATGTGTCACCTCAAATTTTAAACCGAATGAAATAGAAAATCATGGATGAAAAATTCAGTACCAGTGAAAGTTTTTGTCACAGCAACATGATTTAAATTTTTTTTGCTGGACCGCTTAAGCAGAACTGGCTTAGATCAAATGTCTCTTACTGAGTGAGTGAGGGACTGACTGACTGACTACCCCTTTTTAAGCAGCGTAGTGGTTAGAGGAGAGGATCAGCAAACTATAGGTCTCATGTTCGGGTTCTCCTCACAGGCAAAGTGAAGTACGCCTATATTCGCTATACCCCTATATTCGGTATAGGCGAACACTTTGCTGGCTAAAACCTTCAATATCGATGTTATAGTAGGTCTGAAATAAAACAGTTTACAGTTACATTGTGACTGTTTCTGGTGGATTTTCAAAGTACGCATCAGTGCATGCGTTTTGGGTCAGGATAGACAGACACATATGCTGGCTAAAAAAGTAGATATGTTATACTATAGTAAGCCTTAACTAAAACTGTATACGGTTATATTGTGACTTTTTATTGCATGGAAAATTTCATCTTTAGTCTTGCTAGCAATTGCTAAGTTCTTATGAATATTTCTATGAAGATAGTAGATACTAGTAAGCCTATTAATGGCTAATTAGCTTTTAAAACGGCCAGTGGCAATTCAGTTCATAGACGCTATGATGGAGGTAAATTTAATAAGAGACATTAGTCAGTTTAACACAATGCTCAGTGGTGTCTAGCGACTACTGAAACGTGTAATGCCTATTGGTTAAAGAGAGTGCCTATCATGTGGAAGACCTACATTTGAATCTATTGAGAGCAACAACATTTATTAATTTTATTTGCGGGCCACAATAAAACCGGTTATAGAGTATTATGACTATTTCTGGTACATTCCACGATTCTCTTGTCTATTCACTTGATTAAAGTGTTTTTTATCTTCACCTTTATTGATGGTCAATTGTTTCAATGTCATTCACCAATGAAAGAAAAAAGTACTTTGTTATGCCAAGAAAGAAAAAAATATGTTTTTATAACATGAAATGAAATAGCTTTGGCAGACTCGCTAGCAATTGCTCAATTCTTGACTATTCCACTAAGTTAGTAGATGCTGGTGAAGCCTATTACTGGCTAATAAACTGTTAAAACTGTCAGTGACAAACGCCATAGAATTCATAGAAAAAATTTGTGGTTGATGTAAACTTACTAAGAAACTTTGGTCAGTTTAGCTGTAACAATATAATTTAAGAATTGCCAATTAGCTGTTGAAATGGCCAGTGGCAAAAGAGGTGGTTAACTCTTTGGTGTAGTGGTTAACAACAGCCTTTGACATGGGTGACCTGGGTTTGAATCTCGAGAGAGCAACACTTTATATTGCGGACCGGCTGCATTAGATTTGCCTGGTTTATTGTTATAGTTTCCGCAATGTAGAATAATAGTAACCCTTTGCCTTGACGACAGGGTTAAACACTCTTGGCATATACTTCCCTGACCGGCGGGCGTTGAAGTTGTCATTACGTTAGTACAAGTAGAACCAGGGGGCAGTTCTGTGGTCCTATTGGTTCAGGAATGATTGAGCAATGAAACCATTATGTCAAATGAGATGTTAATATAAGAAAATGACCCTTGGCTTAACAGACATGACCCCAACCTGAGTCCCTAATTCGCTGCTATTTATATATTATGATCCTATTCCTTGTTCCGGACCCAACATTTTCTTATAAACAACTGTGCATGCAGAGCATATGGTGCCATTTAGGACACCGCCCTACACAACCTGATACGTGTTGATCTTTGAATTAAATGCTTGATGATAGTGACTTTCTCTGGGTTTATCTCAGGTTTACAGACCCCGAATGCTGTCTGCTTTATTGTTGTGACGGACAGAGGAATTTTTTGTGGAAATGTCAGCAGTCAAACGCAAGGGTACATAATGCCGCTTTTTGTGTTTTTTTCTGTATCCATTTAGCCTTGTCAATTTCTCTCCAAGGGCTGCAAGCAGGTAAAGGTACATTGGGCCTATTGACTGCATAACATTTGGATGAAGTTGTTATTTATTTTTTAAGGGCAGTCAAGTTTCATGAAGACATGGTTAATCTTGCAAATTCCCAGTGGAGGTCTAAGTTCAATAAGTTGTTTTGTAGAGCATGTTAAAACAACCTACTAATAAGCCAAGATGTGATCCAATAAATTATTGTACACAATAAATGATGTATCAAGTTTTCTAGAAGTTCCAAAATAAGACCTAAGTAATTCTGATCATGAAGCAAATATTTTTCTCAAATGTATGCGTGGCATTATTATTGCCATTAAACACTTAGTGCAACCTCCATATAACAGCTCTGACTTCCCCTATAACGCATACTGAGTGTGTAGAACACGACAGGGGATCTGAGACCATCCCTCTATGCAGAATCTCTTCAGATCCTTCAGATTCTCAGGTCCGCTCTTGTCTGTCATCCCACAGGTGTTCTATGGGGTTTAGGTTAAGGGACTGGGATGGCCATGGAGAAACCTTGGTTCTGTGGTCAGTGAAGCATTTTGTGTTTATTTTAAGGTTTGGTTTGGATCATTGTCCTGCAACAACAGCCTAGTTAAAGCTTCAAAGCAGAGGCAGTCAGGTGTAATTTATCCAATTTTCAGTCATGCATGCATTCATACAGTGGGGAGGACAAGTATTTGATAGACTGCTGATTTTGCAGGTTTTCCTACTTACAAAGTATGTAGAGGTCTGTAATTTTTACCATATGTACACTTTAACTGTGAGAGACAGAATTTAAAACAAAAATCCAGCAATAAAATGCAAATTAATATATAATGAGATTTTCTGGATTTTTGTTTTAGATTCTGTCTGCAAAATCAGCAGTGTATCAAATACTTGTTCTCCCCACTGTATATATATTTTACCTAAAGGTGATTCAGCTCATTAAACTCCCAATTTGGCCATTGCGAGAACCATGCCCTACCACCTGACCTGTGCAGAGGACCATATTGCGCATTTACTTACAATAGCATTAGGTCTTGTTCTTTTATGGCTCTCTTATTAACAGTTCTTCCATTTCAGATACACTAAAAGGATAGAGGCACAGAGAGAGATCTGTAGTCACACAATAGCTGAAAAAGAGAGAGTGTGGTTCTCTAGTATCCAGGTCAGCATTTGAATTCATTCCTATCCTTTCCCATGTCCAAATGTCAGAGTTGAAAGCCATGGTTTTCAGAACAGGCTTTGTAACATTTTGCTCAACTAAAGTGATAAAACCACAGCTTAGAGGGCTCTTCTCCTGTCTTCCGTTGAATGATGGATTGATCCAATCAAAACTGTCCACGTTACCAGCCGTGGGTAGCATCTCAAATGGCATCCTATTCCCTACTTAGCCATATTTAGAGAATGGGGTGCAATGTGGAACAGATTTATAGGGTTGTTTTTTTCTCATAATTCTTTCGTCATCCAGTGCTGTCATTGTATCAAGGAGTATAACGCTATTGTCATGGGGATGATGCAAAAAAATTTGCACAGACACTCCAGACGCTAAAAGACCAAGGGGCAGAATGATATAGATGGCTGTAAAGATTGATGGGACTGTGGACTCTAGGTGCCAAGACCACACACATACAAGCACACACACACACACACACACACACACACACAAGCACACACTAAGAAAATGGCTGCTATGGGCTTAAGGGCACCAGATCTGAAAAAAAATGCAAACTCTATCATGAAACAGTCACCCAGCAACCTAAACAAAAAAATCTAAGAAATGTGCCTGTTAGAGATGAATTTCAAATTTTGATTCTACTTTGTCTCAGTCCATCTTAAATGAGCTTGGGCCCAGAGAGCGCAGCAGGGTTTCTGGATCTTGTTTATACAGTGAGGTCCAGTAAAAATTGGACACTGACCCAAGTTTTGTTATTTTGTCTGTTTGCCAAAATGTATTCAAGTTACACTTAAATAATGAATATGGGCTTAAAGTGCAGTCTCTCAGTTTAAATGTGAAGGAATTCGCATCCAAATTGGATGAAGGGTTTAGGAATTACATCTCTTTAATATGTAGCCCCCAGTTTTTCAAGGGACCAAAATAATTTGGACAATTGACTCAAAAGCAGTTTCATGGACAGGTGTGGGCTATTTGTTATTTCCTCATCAGTTAAGCAGGTGAAAGGTCTGGAGTTGATTCCAGGTGTGGCATTCACATTTGGAAGCTGTTGCTGTGAACCCCAAGCATACAGTCAAAGGAGCTCTTAATGCAAATGAAACAGACCATCCTTAGGCTGCAAAAAAAATCCATCAGAGAGACAGCAAGAACATTAGGAGTGGCCAAATCAACAGTTTGGTACATTCTGATAAAAAAAGAACAGACTGGTGAGCTCTACAACACTAAAAGGCCTGGACATCCATAGAAGACAACAGTGGTGGATGATCTTGGTATACTTTCCTTGGTAAAGAAACAAACCTTCACAACATCCAACCAATTGAAGAACACTCTCCAGGAGGTAGGCGTATCATTATCCAGATCTACCATAAAGAGAAGGCAGAAGGTTCACCACAATTGATTGGACGATGCTTCACTTAACAGATGGACAATGATCCAAAACATACTGCGAAAGCAACCTACTGTGGAATATTCTGCAATGGCTGAGTCAATAACCTGACCCATGAACAAACAACTAAAGACAGGTGTAGTAAAGGCCTGGCAAAGCATCACAAATAAGGAAACCCAGCGGTTGGTGATGTCCATGCGTTCCAGACATCATGCAGTTATTCCCTGCAAAGAATTCTCGAAAAATATTAAGAATGAGCAATTTATTTATGGATGTGGCAATTTGTTCAATTACATTTGAGCTCCTCTAATAAAGGATTGGTGTATGAATATTTGATCAAATCCTAAACATTTCATTGGATATTTTTGTTCCCCCCCTTATGTTAAAGCTGAAATTGTGTCGGTATCCAAATATAACTATGTGGTTTCTTTGCATGGTAGAGTTATCACTTGCATTTGTGGAAGTAGCAATGTACTGTGTTTACAGAAATAGTTTTTACAAAACACCCGGCCTTAACACCCCAAGGAACAAATGGAATGCAATGTTCATGAGCCGATGCAATTGATTTCCACTACAGAAATGTTTTTTTATGCAGTGCTGCCTGAGGGCCCAAAGATCACGGCCATCCAATATTGGTTCTCAGCATTGTCCCGTGTGTACGGAGATTTCTCGGGATTCCCTGAATCTTTTAAAGAAGTAATGTATTGTAGATGTTGAGATCCCCAAACTCTTGGCAATTTTTAATTAATAAACATTATTTTTAAATTGTTGCACTATTTGCCTGCGCAGTCCCCTCACTGAGTGGTGAGCCGCTCACCATCTTTACTTCTTAAAGACCTATCCTCTCTGGGATTCTAAATTGTTTACCCAATCATGTTACTGACCTGTTGCCAATTAACCTAATTGATTGTGAAATGTTCAACCAGGTTTTCTCTCTTTTTTTAGCATTGCACAACTTTTCCAATACTTTGTTTCCCCTGTCCCAGCTTTTTTAATTGTTTTGCTGACATCAAATTCAGGCCCGGGACAAAATTGAACGTTTAGGACCCAAAAAATTTATAAATATCATTGATGTTACTGTTCATAAAACAGGTCATAAACTTTTATTGTTTAATGTTTTAGCTAGGTAGGGCTAAATACCAAGATTGACTGACTTATAAATAATTATATTTAAGCCAACAAAATGGGCCCCCCTGAGGCCTGGGCCCGGGACAATGTTAACGGTTGCCCCCCTGTCAGCGTCACTGCATGCATGAAACAATAAACATTTTCAGTTTCAACATTTGATGTTTTCTTTGTACTATTTTCTATTGAATATAGTGTTTAAATGATTTGCACATCATTGCATTATGTTTGTCTTTACATTTTACACACCAGCCTAACTTGGAACCAGGATTGTATTAGATTCTGTACTGATGTAGAACATAATGGGTTGGAAACTGCACTGTTCATGGCTAATTATATCAACTCTAACAATAGCAAGTAGTCTGATTACTGAGTTCATTGAACACTAGCTACATGCTAAGCTCTTTTAAACTAATGATTAACCATTTTCAAGTCCAATTCTTACTTTGTTCCAGCTGTTTGAAACATAATTTATTTTCTCTTTGCTTGCCAGGCCCTTGCTCACTACTTGTTTACTGCTTGTTATGCACATGATGGCCACTTGTTTCATGCTTGCCAACTGCTTGATAGCTACTCTTAAGTTTGTCTTTAGATTGAGCTTGTTTGTTTTGGATGTGCTATTCCAGAACTTGATAGAATCACAGGCTTCACGGGCTAAACATAGAAGGGAGGTTTTCAACAATGTCGGTTAGGTAATTATATATGGAAAAAGGTCTTCTGGCACATATCCAACACCATGAAGGTGCAGACTCACCTCTCTGTCTCTGTACAAATTATTCTTGCGCGCACTCATACACACATTACATTTTCCAATCCTTGTAATATCTCGTGTTCAGACTATCTAAACAAAAATAGTAATATTGTGAGGTGACGGACTGCTCCATCATCTCACACTTTTCCTATCTCTCCAACAGTCATGACATTTTTCTTGTCTTCAATCATTACTCATACCAGGTCCCAATTCAGCCATTTGTATGTGTTTTAATGTTTCTCCTCTACTCCCCTCAGTTGTCAGTCATTGTTCCATGTTATTGTGTGTTTTGATGTTGCTGGTGAGTTTCGTTTTCATTTATTTAGTTTATCAGTTGTCTTCAAGTGCTTGGTGTCTTTTGTGTGAAGAAAGACAGCACCGACTGCCACACTTGCCTGCGCCTGGTCCGTTTGCGCCACAATATCCCAGCCATTACAAATATAGATTGGTCAAATTGTATTTGTAAAATGCACCGAACAACACAGCGTCCGCCGGCAAAATGAAATTGCTGTGACATGGCAACCGACAACAACGAAGCGAGGATTAGGAAGAAAAATATATAAACAAAAATATATAGCCCCAAAAAATTTAAGAAAGCAATAATATACATAACCCTGTACACCAACAGCAGTTTAAAAATGAAAATGTTTGAATATTATAGAATATCATAGGTACATATGAGTGTAATAAGCTTATGAATGGTGGCATAACACACAAAAAGCAAGAAAATAAGCAATAATAGACAACAGTGTACACTGGCTGCAATGATGAATCAACAGTTCAGTTGAGATAATGAGCAGCTTCAATGTTGTCACCTTGGACAAATCCCAAATTTTCATGTGTCTGCGTCTTTAAAAATTCAGAAGGGTAGGGAAACTGTTGGCCAAAAAACTGGTCGTTTTCAGGGAGACAGGGATACCACTTTGTTCTAGTGCCAATCTAATCTCCTTGCACATAAAGATAGAGTATCTGTCCAATTAGGCAAGACTTTAGTTCCAGGTCAACCAAGATTAAATAAACAACAAACAAAAACTGTCCCAACAACCATTAAAAAGAAACAGCCAACACATTCCAGGCATGCCGTTCCGGTGACAAATAGCAACCTGCATAGTGTTCGTGAATTATCTCTAATCTGTTTAAAGTGGTGCAGTGGATAGGGACATTTTGAAATGCTCTCCTGATGTTTTCTTTGAGGCAATGTAAAGATACTTCGTTATTTGCCCTGGGATGCACATCACATTGATCACTTGTGCCTGAAATCCAATGTTTCAGCAAAGACTTTGGTGGAATTTCCCCACTCGATTTGTTTTGTTAAAGTGACATGATAAAGATTAGGTACATTCGGATGTCCTGGTGTGGCATGGTTTGTGCCCCTAAATTGCATATGATAATTTTATTTGGAATTCAGTTCTAGTCATGTAATCATTATGACAAGACCACAATGAGAACAACAGATGCCATTCAGTCTAGAAGCACTGCGATTAAGTAGCTTTCCACTTTATTGTGTTAACAGCTTGTTTCTTGGCATTCTTTCCCAGATGAAATATCTGGGTACTGTTAGGAAAGCCAAAGTCTGAAAAATTATATTAAACTGAAAGCATGTAGGTTACCCTGGCAATACACGACTCATAGTATGTGATATTACTGTAAGCTCTGTTTACTCAGTGATAGAACGAGAAAATGAATGAGTCATAATCTGGGTCTATGGGGAACTATCAAACTCTTTCAAGTCTACCTTTAACTAAAGAACTTAAAAGGATTGAGTGAACCGTGACAGTCCTAGCACTTGAAGGAAATGTCATTTGTGGGAAATAACATTGTCCTTGACTGTGTGTGTGTGTGTGTGTGTGTGTGTGACAGAGCGAGTGGTAGGTGGTGTATCTGCATGCCTTCATCTGTCTGTGTGAGTGTGTCAGGTATTGGCGTTGTTGTCTCCTCAGCAGTTCCCAGTAGGATACTAAAAGCCTGTCTCTGGGGAGAAGGCTGTGTGCTGTGTGCCAGTCTGCTTTGTGTGGTGTGTGTGTGTGTGTGTGTTTGTTTGTGTGCACGCATGTGTGCGTGCTTGACATCATACAATTGCTCTTAATTTGCTGTCCTTGAGGAGATTGAAAGAGGGAGAGAGAACATAAGAGATAGAATAAGAGTCAGAGAGAGGGAGACAGAGTATACAGGGAGGCTATCCATCTCAGACCTGGCAAAGTTATAATTTTTCCTTCACCTGTTTTTCTACTCTCTTTTCTACATTTGTTGTATAATACAGACACGGTCTGGCAAGAATACTTCCCTTAGCTGAGCTGCATGCATTTTGCAACTGTGTCTGTGTTTCTGACCATAACACTTTCACCCAGTTGCAGCTTTGTGTAGGACAACAATCTTGTCCTAGACTTTATTGGACAGCTCTTAGGTCTTTGCCATGACTGAGAGTTTTCTAATCTGCTTGATTAATTGCTTCTGTGGACTGTGTAAAAAAATGAGATTAGGAGTACTGCCTTTAAGATAATTCTCCTAATCTCAGCTCGTTACTTGTATAAAAGACACCTGGGAGCCAGAAATCTATCTGATTGAGAGAGGATCCTACACTTATTTCACTCATTATAAAGCAAATACATTTATAAAAATTTTGATATATGTTTTTCTGGATCTTTTGTTGTTTTTATGTCTCTCACTGTTTAAAATAACCTACCATTAAATTGTAGACTGATCATGTCAAATGTACAAAATCAGCAGAGGATTAGGGGTGAAGGTTAGGATTAACTCAATCTCATTCAATCTCGTATGGGTCCGTAAAAAGGTTATTAAAAAATTGCTTGAACCTTGAAAGTTGCCAGGATGCACAGTGGGCTCGATCATGTTGAAATGTGAGAAGTTTGGAAACACCAACTCTTCCCCTGAATGGTCCGTCCAGCCCACTTAAAGAACCAGGCAAGATGGGCCTTGGTCACCAAGAACCCAATGATCACTTGGCTAATGACATAATGGCATCTTTGCGGCAAAACATAGTTGTGGGAGCATCATGCTATGGGGATGCTTCCCAGCGGGAGTGACTTGGAGACTGGTCAGGATTGAGGGAATGATGAAAATCCTTGAAGGAAATTTGATCCAGAGTGCACATGACTTGAGACTGTGACAATGATTGATCTTTTAGCACAACAGCGCTGTGAAGCACACAACAAAGACAATCCTGGAGTGACTTCTGGGCAAGTCTGTAAATGTCTTTGAGTGGCCCAGCCAAAGCCTAGACTTGAATCCCATAAAACATATGTGGGGAGACCTGAAGATCCCGGTCCAATCTGACAAAGCTTGAGTAGAATGGGAGAAAACTGCCCAATCTATCATTAAACCTACTTAAACATATTACTCTCAGCTCTGATTGCTGCCAACCCCTAGTTCTTGCACATACACTTTCTTGTTTAATTTATTGGCACAATTGTGTATGCAGATCGATGGCCAAATCAATAACTTGAATCAATAATGAATACTAATACATCTAAAACACAAAACATGGAGTAGAAAGTGAATGGGGTCTGAATACTTTTCAAAGGCAAAGTGGTACCTTCTTCTAGGATCCTCTGATGTCTCATCTTGTGCTTCACCTGCATGGACAGGACTTGGAGAGTAGCTTATTAAGACCTCTGTGATGGATCAAAGCAGCTCCAACTAGCACTTCCTGAATATCAGTCTTCAGCGTACATGAAGCACACTAGACCACTTTCTATGTAATTGACCAGGCCAAGCAGGCACAGAGCAGACACAAACTACTATCCTATTAATTATTCTACTTTGTTTTTTTCTCTCTGTTTTCTTCATCTCTATTTCCTGCAATGTTTCTCATATGGCTCCTTATCCTCTCAGGCTGATTTGAGTGCTTATTAATGCAACAGGGAGTTTCTTTGGTGGAGGAAGGAAAGGATTTAATCTCCAGGCTCTCCTAATAATGCTTTCATTATAGCTTTTTTAAGGTATCTGCACAAAGACAGGTAGCGATGTTTTGAGGACTGGTTCAAGGCTCACTGTCTTTGTGTATATATTTGAACTGTTCCGTGTGGATAAATTGTAGCGTGTAGAAGTGATGATTTGATTTCGGGAAATGATAATGCACTTCTCAGGCCTTGGACCAGATTGGAATCTAGGATTAATCAAGAAGTTATTTGTGATTATATGTAACATAATTTTTTTCCAACTGCCAGCATAAACTGTACAAAATAATGTTTTCAAAAAACTATTGGCTAAATTGTGCTCTCTGTAAAGAAATGGGTGTGGTATTGGTTGAGCTTCCTGCCACAATTGGATTAGAGTTGTTTTCCATAACTTTTTTATTTCTCTGACAGACATGCTCGGCTCCAGACCATATCACTCAATCATCTCAGTGCACAACTGCTCTTCTGCTTCCAGTCCAAACATAATTTGGACATTGTAGCTTCAAATTGTTCTTTAATCAATATGGACTGGCTCAATTGCCATGGTTCCCCATAAATTGGGAAAATTTAACATAATATAACCTTTAACAATCAATCAGTAGTTTTACAGTTAACGCTAACTGTTCCCAAGGTTGTTTCTGTAAATGCAAAATGTGGGGTGACTTGGTACAATAGTGACAAATAAATGTATTTAGAAAATGATCAGCAGCAATCCAAAATGGGGTCTACGGGCAAATTACTGATGAACAAGTATATACAAAGATTTGAATTATGCGGAACAAATCAATACATATTAAAGGGGTAGTTAACCCACAATCATGTTGGGTTAATTTCCTCTTGTCCTGTGTTGTCTGAAGACACATGGTGTCATATTTCACAATAAGCCATTCTTCTCTCCCAGTTTAGAGTTAGCATTATTAGCTTGGTCCAAATTCATGAATTTGAACCATGTGACCCAATCTAGCAAAAGCTTTATTACAAGGAGAAAGTAACTTTGAAATATTTAGAACCAAGTTTAGTAATAAGGATCAAGATACCATTGTCAGGAGCTAAAACAGCCTATCTTTTTGGTGTCATTTAGAATTGTAAAGATGTGGTAAAGATGTGTTTTTTTTGGAATCCAATCACAGAATGGAAAGTTCACAGAAAGGCGTGAGGGAAAGAGGACTAAGAGTAAAGAGTACAAGCAAAACAACCTTTCTCAAACAAGAAATTCTAATTAAATACTTATCAGCTAAATATATAAATATTGTACTTCGATATTCAGCTAGTGTATGTCTGTTACAATAAATATATTTTGATGAGAAATAAATAACTATGTTAGACATAAGTTTTAACTCTGCCATTATAATTACATATTTCCATCCCCCTAAACTGCATTCCATTGCATTTCATATCTATCAACCATTTTGGAGAATTATGTGGTAGGCTGTGTCCCAATAATTTTTATATGATGTCATTTAGTGATCCAGAGATCTGCAAATACATTTTTGCTATAGTGTTGAAGTATCAAACATTGAACATTGTCAATTTATCCATCTCAGAATACAAGATAGTGAAATCTATACTCCCCTTGGTGTGGGATATTGCTTAATTTGATTGCAAATTAGCTACCAGCTAGCTTACTGCATTTTGTGTGTAGTGGGATGCCTTTGTATTGCTAGATTGGAAAATAATGCTTTCGAGGTAGTTTCTGCTTGCAGTGTGCTTTGGCTAATGGGCTATAGTGGTTTCAATTGATAACTTTGGACAAAGCTAATGTTTCTAACTTCAAATAGGGAACAAAGTAAAGAATGGCTTATTGTGAAATTACATCATGGGCCTGCAGACACAACCCCAATTAAAAGAAAGTTCACCAATACCAGATTTCAGGTCAGAAAATTCATTTTAAAACTTGGAACATTTAAATCATTCACTTAAAATCCTCAGAAACATTTGGATTTCCTGTTGAAAGAAGGATGCAGAAACCCAACTAATCTACTGTATGCAAAGATATGTAACACAATTAGAACAGCTATTACTTACTTTTTAACTATGTTTTGAGTATGAAATTTGTTTTAACAGAGACAAATCTGACCCATACTATTATTGTGGCATTTGTGTTAAGAGCAACCACTGGAAAATATTTTTGCCATATGAATAGCAGATCAATTTATTTTCTCAGTGAACACACTGTCCAGAACAACATGGCAAATTGGTTTCTTTCCAAATTATCTAATTATCAATACACTCTAGAGAACCTAATAGATAAACATGTGAATCAAAAAATGCCCTTCTACAAGCTACATTATGAGGAATATTTGGTTCATGTCTGCATTCAACTCAAATAAAATCAATGTGATGTGGATAAAGCGACATAGGATGTCATCAAAACAGTCAACACAATCAAATGTGCAATCTCCTTTATAGATAAACATACAGATTTTTTTCCCTACAAGGCATGGAGTATAACAGGGGAACATTATTCAGTACTCAGCATTACTCATTGTTACTATTTATCTAATTATCTACAGTATCTCTGTATCACCCTTCCTGCCAATAAAGCCTATTGAATTTAACTGAGAAAGGAAAGAAAGAGTGAGAGAGAAATGGAAAGGAAGAGGGAGGAAGAGTGGGAGAAAGAGCGAGAAGAGGATTCATATTTCATGGGCCCATTTGATTTGCACATTTGGCTGTCATGGATGCTCAGTGGAATGTGAAAGCATAGAGTATATTTCAGTCACAGAGAGCCCACCATGAATAAATCAACAGTTTCAAAATGGTTATTTATTCATTTATTAATCTGCAACACACTGTTGCTACCATACTGTAACTCCCTGAGTGGCATCTCAATGTCTGTGTATTTTGTGTGTGTGTGTGTGTGTGTGTGTGTGTGTGTGTGTATATGTAGATGCACCTTGAATGCCTGTGAGTGCTACATCACACACACACACAAAAAGCATACTATTCCTATGGGGACCAGAAATAAAATTGAGTCCTAAACCTAACCTTAAACTTAACCTAACTCTAAGTTCAAGTAACCAAACCTGAATGCCAAAACCTAAAACTAACTCCTATTCTAACACTAGGTGTAATTGTACATTTTATTCACCCCATAGCTGGAAATAGCCTATTTCCTTGTGGGGACTGGCTAAAAACCCCAGAGGGGACCGAAATGTCAACCTTTACTGCCTTAGTGTGGACACTTGGCCCAAGCAAATATAAAATTAGGATCACAACTATACACGTGCGCACACACATGCGCGCGCACACACACACGCACATTAGTGCTAATTATTAAGAAACCACTGCACCTTTTTCTTTCCTTTCCAAAAACGTTGTAAAGGAAAGGTTTGAGTGAGGAACAGAAGCATTCAATTTGCAGTGGCCTCTTAATTTTAACCCTTCTGTTCCTCACTCAAAACCTTCCTTTCTGACTTTTAATATTTTCCAGAGCTGTATGTACTGTATTGTGTTCCTAGTGCAATTGATTCTAGAGATCACACCCTTATTCTCTACAGTGACCCATTCACAGCAATGGGGGAAAGGCTGCTCTTCCTGTCACTGTAACCAAGAGACATCCCTACGCAGTTGGACTTTTTTCAACTTTACCAGTGGAATGTAAAATCTGTACTGCTACTTGATCTGTGCAAACAACAGAGTTAAAGTCCATCTCTTATGAAACTGGGTTGGAAGTGTAATTAAATCATGGTAAAAATCCATCTACCCGTGTCTTAATGACCAACAGACCATTAAATCAGCTATCGTGAATTGGAAGAATCCATTTTCTCTGTAATGGAAAGGTGTGCACCCGTGAATATATGTACTTATACAGTCCTGTTAGAACTGATGTTAACATTTGAGTTTCTCATTTGAAGTTAATGTACTGAATAATGAAATAAACGTACTCACAAGATGTGAGATCCCTAACTCAAGGATCAGATAAGCAGTAAATGTTTTTATGACATCTGAAAGTACATTTCTCGTATTCTGCTCCATCACACCTAACCTATCAAAGAGGCTTATCAGGCAGCTTCTCGACTTGTTCTGCAGTGGGTGAGTGAGTGTGTGTGCATTGTCTGTGTGCTTAATTTTAGCCACACATAAAGGGCCAGGTAAAACAGGGAGAAATGATTTCTGTTACACTTTAAGTTTTTAAAGTATAAGTTATCTCATAACATTTGTAACCATAATAAGAAATAACTTTGGAGGGCTATTTATTTCCATATACATTCTGCTGTAAAGTATAAGGGATACATTTGGTACATACAATATCTCTGATCTTATAAAAGTTTTTACAGTACACTTTCATGTAAAATCACATCGTCAAGACATCGTCATGATAATATATAATAGTACTTTAAACACAATTTATTGCAAAGTAAAAAACATTGATTACTTTAGGTGAAAGTGAGTGTTGTCAATTGAAAAGGTGCTTTTAAAATGAGCTCTTCTGGCTTGTTTTGATACAACGAGATGTACATACATTTAAAATAAGCACCAAAGCAACAAAACAAAACGTGTGTTACAAGTAATTCTTGTGCATTCATCCATTATACCATCCATGCCTTCCTAGGGTTTATCATATTATGGTTCTCCTGTAGACTGGCTTTCCAAGTGTGGAAGTGAAGCTCACAGAATTATAAACACTATACAAGGATACATAATGTGGGAGCTCAGAGACTCTAGACAACACCAATTCTATGTCCTCTGTAAAGCAGTGATGTTTGACATTACATAGATAGGTTGATCAGTTACTTGATCAGGCGACCGCGAAGTTGGTGTATAAACATCTACCAAATGGTTATAATAGCAAGACTGTTCATTTGATTTGTTCTGGTGCAGTATGTGGTAAATATACTATATTTCTTTCCATCTCTCTCTCATTGTATCTTAAGTTTACTTTCTTCCTGCTTGATTCATATTTTAAAAATGCTTTCTTCATTAAGTGTTATCTTGAAATAATCACTGTTGCCCTATTTATTGTTTTTATATACAATGTTTAGTGAATCAGTTTCAATTGTAAGACCATTATCGTAGTCCTTGTCATGACGCATTTTGTTTGCTTGCAGTAATCCTTTTTTCAAAAGTTCAGGGTGTTTCACCAGAAATAGGCTTGTGAATATGACTTGCATAGTTCCATATGGTGTTTAATAGGTAAGCAACACTTATTTATGATAACCACTTTCCACATCTTCCTGTGCCGTCTGTTCTGACAGATGTGCTAAAATTGTTTGTTTGAAAAATGCTGTTCAGTATGTCCCGGTGATCTGTCCAGAGACTATATAAAAGATGTATTACTCTACCATGTTCATCTCAAGTAAATAATGGTTAGAGTACATGTATACATAATCGTCTTGTAAAAGAGTGCGGCCCAGCACATTAATGTGATGTTAAAGTGAAGAAACACAATCTAGGGAATTTGAGATTCTGCACCACAGATAGTAGCAATGGGGATTCCTGCAGTTTGATGTTCAGAACCAGCGGACAGCAGTCAACAGCAGTGAACAACCAAATACATGAAAACTCCACCACTCACACGCACGCACACGCACGCACACACACACACACACACACACACACACACACACACACACACACATTTCCAATGTCAAGTGCCTGTGAATACCTCCTCAGTACT
This sequence comes from Esox niger, assembly GCA_016801105.1. NCBI lineage: Eukaryota > Metazoa > Chordata > Actinopteri > Esociformes > Esocidae > Esox > Esox niger. The sequence continues at coordinate 17,019 of JACXGJ010001878.1, forward strand.
AGGTCTCAGTTCAGACACCTGCAATGCCTATTTAACTTACAGACAATCAGTTTGAATCCCTGCTGTGCTGAGAGACATGTCTGTCATGGAATTATATCAAGGGACTCTGATTGCTCTATGATAGGGGTGGTTTACCATCTGTAAAGGGGTGCAGAATTTACTTTTGTGGCAGAGAAGCGCAACCTAAAATCAATCGTTATCGAGTAGGCCTCAACCAGATAGCCTATTGTCTCAAGAACATTTTCTATTTTCAAAACTCTCAACATCAAGTAAGGCCTTCAGAATGAGCCACCACGATTGAGAAGGATTACTCATGTTTTATCTGTGAAATTTTCCTGCTGCATCGTTATTATAGGCCCTTTGATTCTGGCAAAATAGAAATATAATCATTAGGCCTGTGTAACAGATTCAGCTTTGATTCCTCTTTAGGCTACTGAACGAGCGCCATTGTGAGAGGTGATTATCTTGTCACTTGAAATCTGCCTAATAATAGCAAGTAATTATAGTAGGCTATAGACTATTAGACATAAGCAACAGTTCTTGAGGGTTATTTTTAGGACATTTTAAGGACTTGTATGAGCTCAGGAGGAAGAGCAGTTTTCTGAGATTTTAAATAAGGATCACTCAAGCCAGTGGCGCAAAGCATTTTACAGGAACATTCTGGCAAGGCGAGGCAGATGTTAGGGTTGGTTTTTGCATCTGTTTGTGTGTAAAAAGGAGAGGACCTGTGTGATGGGATGTCTTTTCTAAAGTAAAGTGACAGTGCTTGCACAACTGGTCCCTTCTGTGTCAGGTTTGTACTGAGAGCATGATGTTGGCTAGTTGCCTAAGAGGAGACTTGGTTATCCAAAAAGTGGGAGGCAGTTAGAATGTTAGCTCGCCTCTGCTCTTATTCTGGAATCAATGTCCCACAAGTTCTCTTCACCCTCCTTCCCTGGCCTGCACAGTAACAAGTAATACGGTCTATGACTAATATAACTCGTATGTTATGTTCAGGTTGACTGAATGCCTCGGTCGTTGCACAGACGCTTAACCGTATCTACATAATATCAAGGATGTCAACACTAATAACATGCATGTATTCAAACAGCCAACGGCATGTTGCTGCCTGCAGCCTTGTCTCTCCTCTGCATCGCTATTGTCTTACTGCCTCAATCCATCCATTCTGCATATCGGCAACGGTCTCTCTCTCTTCCCCCAGGTCCTGTTTAGCCCTCCACATGCTGCTGGAGATTGTGAACATTTTTCTAATTAAAGGCTTTTACCCAGGCATCACATCTTTAGAAGCGTCCATCCTGGTTGTCAATTGTTTGAGGCATAGGCTGAATGCCAAAACCCTGGTTATGGGCTTACTTTCACTGCGTTTCTGTATGGGAGTATTGTGTGATTGTGTGTGGAAGCATGCTTCATCAGGACCTGATTCAATAAGCATAGGCAGGCGCATCTTTGTAGTCTATTTGAAATTGATTTAATATGGTTAAACCATATGGATTGTTCAGCGAAATACTTTTGCGATTAGGACCTATGTAAGATATTTGTAATTGATTATACATTTACAGTGAAATTGGCCTTTAATGCTACCTTTTGGTGCATATAAAATGTTTATGTTTCTCGGACAGTGATTTTTATGAACGGTTTTAAATGGGCATTTCACCCTGGGGGATCCTTAGGTGGTTGGTATCATGTTTGAGATTTTCAGGTCAGTTAGAATCGTTTCACACATAACTGGCCAGAAGGAGCACCAGAAGGATGTCTTTCCTACCAGCAGATATCATGATTAATACATTTCACAACACTTGTCATTATGATTTGAAGGATACGTGTTTGTTAGTGTTCTTACAGTACATTTTTATATTGAACTATACATGTTTGAACCGGAGCTTACTGACAATAACCTGGTTTTCACAGATTTCGTAGGCAAACAAAACGGGAAGATCACTTTTTGTATACTTGCGTGTAATTACATTAGTACAGTCAAGCACAGAACACCACATGAACACCGTTGGTGCTTCTAAAATATATTTTTTTGTAACGCTTCTTGTAATCAGTATTTCTAAGTACTGTATACTCTGATCCCTATTTTGTCAAGGAGGCGGTATCTATACTGGATCCTGTGGTATTTTATGAACGAGAGATGCTGAGGAAGTTGATTCTACAACAACTCCATTGTGTTGAGAAGATTTTGTATTTTAATGACACAAATGCATCATTGCTAACATTATAAGTTCATTAATTAGACAATCTATGTTGAAATCCCCATTTTATGAACAGAGCAATTCATTTTGACAGATTTGTTTATATAGTCTATATACTGTATATAATGTAAATATATTTTCTGAAATGAAAGTATATCTTTTTGGGGAAATGTCATGCATATTGTTTCCTTCTGTAGACTCTCAGGAGACTAATCTTGTTGATACTGTGTCCCTGTACATACTGATTATGGGTGCAGTAAGCCCACGAGCCGCCTATCGAGGAGATTTTACATTTCAGTCATTTAGCAGAAGCTTTTATGCAGAGCTATTTACAGTAAGTGCATACATTTTAAAAGAGCTAGGTGAAACAACCGCACATTTTAGTAGTAAGTGTATTCTAATTAATTCATTAGTTGTCAGCAAAGAGTCAATGCTGAAAAGGAGACCAAACGAATTATAAAATATTATTTTTAACCAAAATATTATTTTTAACCAAACGTCAACTGACAGATGGTGGAAGTGAAACCATTTTAACCTCTATGAAGAGGTGAGTTTTAGATGTTTTCTGAGGATATGTAGATACTCCGCTATACTACTAAAGTCTCCAAGCGAAGCTGGCGCCACCATTGAAATGCCAGGACAGAGATGATATTTGACTGCATGGATTGGGAACTGCCCCAAAGGGTCTGGATGACAAAGAGCCCAGAAGTGGCTGAACAGCCTGCGTTGTCAGTTGTAGGGTTTGAGCACTGCATAAAGGTAGAAAGTAGAAGCTCCTCTAAATGCTCCGTAGGCAAGATCAAAAGCCTTGAAGCTGATTCCAGATTCAACTGGAAGCCGGTGTAGTGTGCGAAGAAGTGGGGAGAAATAGGAAAACTTGGGAACGTCGAACGGCAGGTAGGCTACTGCATTCTGAATGATTTGCTGGTGTTTGGTTGCCGGGAGCTCCAACAAGAGTGAGTTGAACTAATCCATACATGAGATGACAAGTGACTGGAGAAGAACCTGTGCTGCTTCCTGATTGAGGTAACAGCCGCCACTACAAATGTTGTTAAACATGAACATGCAGAAGCTAGTCACTGCCTTGATGTTAGCAGGGAACTACGGTGTGTCGTTCTTAGAGATTCATAATCAAAATACATTGTATTTTTTAATGGTAGCTTTAGTGTAGTGTCAAGCAATTGGTAGCTTAATTACTCTAACACGGAGTAGCTAACCCAACATTGCATACATTTTATGGCAGATTTTTGCACATAGACTACACAAGAATCATAATAAAAGTGACAACAGCTAAAAGAATTCAGCAAATAAATGCAAACAATTACACATTAACACTCTGACTTGAGCTCTTCTTTCAACCCCATTCTCCCAGAACTACTACATCTCAAACAGTACCATATTTATCTGTCAGTGAATGTACACACTCCTTGCGGTAGCTCATTTTTCTTTTTAATCTTCCCTTCTATCCTGCTTTACACATCAATTATAGAGTCCATCCTCACAAACTCCATCACTGTCTGGTTTGGGCCAACGCCTGCCACTGCACAGTTAAACAGTATTGTATAATAACAGTATTGTACGGACCACAAAAAGGGTCATCAGCCGCCACCTCACCCAGTGTCCCAAAAGTGGCCATCTAGTCAGCTACGAGCTGTCAGTAGCTCACGGCCTACTTACGTTTAAAAAAACATGCAATTTTCAAATTTTCCAGCAAATATGTTCATAAACAAATGTCACACTTATCATTCACTGCAGGCTCCCAGATACTTTCTAATCAACTCAACATTGTCATCATCACAGAGTTGTGTAGACATTATTGGCAAAAAAAAACTCTGATCCTAACACAATATCTGGTAATTCATTTCCTGTCCGCCTGTGAGGTGTGTGAGTTTTCTCGATCCCTCTCTGTGTAGCTAGATATTAATGATGCCGACTTCTGGGTTGACAGAAATACGTTTGACTCAAATCCCCAAAACCTATTAAAAATCAAAACGGTGGATTGCCTGGCAGAAGTACATCATGAGTAAGTACATCATTTGTATCTGTTGTCTGTTGCATATCCTGCTATGAAACTGTGCCACTACAGAATATTAATATGAACATGTGCATTCTTCTCTGGCTAGATGAACAATTAAAGTTCCAGATGTACAGCCCAAGGGAAATAATAAAATGTTTTTGTCTTCCTGTCCTAAAAGAACTTAGTTATTTTATTTAATCATTGACATTGACTGAACATCAAATTATTTTTCTCTATTATTAATTGCAATTTGAGAGTGAACAGCAAAAAAAAAAAAAAACATTGTATAACATTTTATTAGACCACCTTAGGGTTGTGTATTAACCATTATTTCATGAGGTCTATTGACAGAATACATACAGCAATATTTTTTGGGTACAATAATGACCTAAGGATGAATTAACAGGCGAGAGAAGAGAAGAATGTTCCTAATTAGAGGAGTCAATGTCCTGGAGGCTAGGAGCTCCCAATGGTGTGTTGGGCTGACCCCTCTACACTCCAAGTCATATGATCATATTACAGTCAAGCAGGCTTGCATCTCAACACTGTGGTCAGGGTTGGTGGATTGCCTTAAAGAGATACTTCGACCTAAAATAATATTTGGGTGAAATTCCACTTACCTATTGTTGTTTCTGATGGCTATACATACTACACCCTATGCACAGCTTATAGAAATTCTTATGTAGATATCAACTCCAATATATGTTCATATTTTGGTCACCAATCCACTGTTGTGCAGCTGGAAATGTATTTTACTTTAACCATAAATGTATGTATGCTACTCATTCTACCTGCAAATGGAATTTAGCCATAGCAACTTTCATTCTCCATCGGAATATGATCAATATACAGTTAACCGCCAAATATAAAATATAATTTGGAGAATTCTGCTCGAGGCTATTTTGTTTTCACAGAAAGGTTTTCATTTCTTCATGTTGTGTATGATAAACCTAACCAAGGTCAATCTGTGATAAAGAGTTTATAAGTGAAGTACTAGCAGATTTTTTAATTTATATTTAACAAATAACATACAGTATATGTAATTGCCACATTAGATAGAACTTTAATATGTGTGCAATTTAATACCTCCGTATCGTTAGAATAGCAGCACTATTTTATGTATGTGAACACAAGATACATATTCTCTTTGAGGAAACAAATTGCCTCATATATTGGACTACAAATTAGCTATCTAGCTAGCTGACTGCAAGTTTTTATTTTATTCATCTGAGAATACTGCACAAGACAGTAAAAGGAATTGTCCCTTTGGAGTAAGAAATCGACATGGATTCATACCATCAGTGGCATAGTTAGGCCGGGGCATCTGGGATTCAAATTGAACAGAAAAAATTATGATAAAAAATTGTTCCCCTGATCTATTCATCAATAATTCCAATCACACATTATGACAATGTAGACATGTAGGCCGCTTGCGTGTACATCGAAATGTTCCTCATGTACATTCAAAACCCTGTACTTTCCATTCTGGGTGGAGGGGGCTCAGCCCTGAATGTATTGTGATCCTAGCAACGCCTCTGCATACCATTTGTGAAAAAAACTACAATTGTATGCTTACCAGTCCTTTTCAAGGTCAGTTGAAAAGTAATTGTATAGCAACAAAAACAATATTCCCTCAGGGAAGACAACGTTAAAAGTTTGTTTGAAGTAGACCATATTCTTTTAAGTTTCTTGCCAATCAGGTATAATGGTTTAAATTGTTGTAAATTATGCTAACTCCCGACTGGGAAACAGGTAAATAATGGCTTGTCATGAACTATGAAACAATAGGCTGTCAGTCACGATCCCAGGTTAGAGGGATTTCACCTAAATATGATTTTAGGTCAAACTATCCCTTTTAACAGTTGGACACTTTCATTTCACTTTGAGTGGTAGACTTCAGTGCAATGTAGATTTATAGAAACTGCCTTGTTAAGACACGGACAAACATCTAATATTCTTGAATACATGTATGACCTCCTTGACATTGCAGTGGGGTCCACTGAAATCACATGCACATTGCACTCAATGCTAGTCGGTATTTGGAATAAGCATTCAAAACTATACAAAGGTCCCAAATGACTATGGCAACATATTTACTTTTGGAGAACATTCTCCAGTACTGAAAAAACCCAAACATCAGCATGTTTGAATAGTGAATTATTTAGCATTACAAATTCTATTTGAAAAATAAACATTTCATTTTGATAAGCAAGCCCTAGGCTATTGATCATGAAGTATGACTGTTCATACTGAACCATTGGCTATGGTTAAAGTAGTGCCCTTTATAGAATACAGTATTGGGTCTGATTTGGGCACAGCCAAAGAGACAATCTATAAATAATTATGCTGTGACCTTGTCTTTATTAAGGTGATCCTTTTGATCCATTTGTTAGGTTTTATCAAAGGCAATAACGCTGTCATGTATCTCTAAAACACAAACACACACACATGCTACTTTCTCAGTTTCTAAGGCCTGCCGATGAAAACCACTGGTTGATTGCTGAGAGTTTAATCCATCTGTCAATCAAAAACACCTCTGTTGTTGTCTCTTATACCAAGACCTTCATACTAGAGACTTTCTGTTATGTCTTTATTCATGTAACCACAGCAAAGTAAGATTTCAAAAAGCATTTCAAAGAACATTTTATTGAATCACTTGTTATAGTGTTTTTTTAACTCCATAAGATCAAGTTTGACCTTCACTTATTTTCAAAAAAGGAAGAAAGCTAGAGAAAGTGTTTGACTGGGCTGCAGGCCTGGTTTGAAGCAGTGCTGCACAGGCAAATGATGAGGCAGAGGCTCAGAACACACTTGTCAGCAACGTGTCCTTCGTTTTAACTATACGACGAGTAGAGAGGTTATTTCTAACCCCACACACACGTCTCGCCTTCCAAGCAGTCATATTTTTCCGTTCAGCTGTTGGGTAACCTTTTCAACGGCATCAGTATCGAAAACGAATGTTGACCTTCATTTGGCCTGGCAAATTCTCTGGAAACAAGTAATTAATTGTAGCACTAACATCCCATCTCCCATCCCTTACTGAAACTCTTTATGCAATATCTTCATAACTAGATATGAGTTCCGTATCAGCAAGATGCAATCTGCTTCAGAAATGACTTCATAGTCCAGTGGACTTTCCCTTCACTTTGGTTCAGCCAAGAACAATCAAGCCCCTAGGGTCAGTTAGTCTGACACGTGCCGACGCGCACGCACTTTCAAGCCTCTTGAGAGTGCTGGGTAGATCCAGGCAGATACACAGGTCCTCACTTTGGACCACAGTAATTGGCAGCTATAAATCCCCCTCTCACTGGCACTTACTCCCCCTGTCTCTCTCCCGTTCTGCCCCCCTTCTCTCCCTCTATCAAATGGAGACGCCCAGTGAGTAAAGCATCCTCTATATTTTCTCCAGTCTCCAACCCCATCTGACGTTGGGAGGCAGCCAGGTTAACCAGCACAGCCTTGTTGAGTGCTGACATTTTCACCACACCATACCTCCATCACTCTAAGCAGGACACACAGGCGCGCGCGCACACACTCGTAGTCCTGACACTATTCTCCCACACCACACGTTACAGCCCAAAGTATTCAGGGCACATAACATCGGTGGCAGAAACAACCAATGTCAGGATATCATCAGAGCGAGAGATATTACCCTTACCCACACTTGTCATCACACGCACTCCCTTGGGCCCTTCTATTCTCCCAGGTAATGTAGAGTTCAGAGGGGTGCCCTGGTATGTGTGTTATATTTAGCCTTTATGAAAACAACAGTGTGGGCGCTGAGTATGTTAGATGTGAGTATGGTGAATAAGGCTTTGATTTATTGTGCTGCAATTCAGCTTTTTACAATGTGATGTGTTATCCCAGTGAAGATCGTTACCAAGGAGACCCTATTATCTTTTCTAATGACCTCATAATTCAAATCAGAACCGGCTTTATTTGCTCCACTTCTGAACGACACAGAACAAAAAGAATCTTGAAGAGCCTTAACAAGTGTATCGATTAAACCATATTTACTTCCTGAGAACACTTAATATGCTAAAGAAGTTCATTGTTAAGTTATATAATCTAAATTTCTGTCTTAGGTTACCTGCACACGTATTAGGTCCAATTATTTGGCTACAAATGATTGTTGCTGAATATACACACAAGAGAACACTGTACAAATGGAGAGAAAAAAAGACAATCTCCACAACAGCGAACTGCTATAAGTTGTTGAGTGTAAGTAATAGACAATCTTGGATGTCAATTATTTTGAGGGATCATGGTGTGAGCGCATTTGCAGTTGCCAAACATTGTTTCCCTGCTGCCCCTTGTGCAGTATAGTCACGTAGAGTTTACCTTGTAGCCAAGCAGAACATTTGAACCCAGTGTAAACAAAGACAGATTGAAATGTGCCATCGATCACCGACATAGTCGAGAAAACCAATTGAACTTTGGGCCTGTTCAAATACCCCAAAAACTGCTTTATAACTTTACTAGGTGTTCCAAATGAGTTGCCTTTATGAGCATAACTCATCCACCACCAATATGTATTACCCAGTAGAACATTAAAGAAGTGACCCAGTAGAAAGTGTTACAAAAAATGTCAACAATATATGGTCATGTGAAAAAGTTTGTACACTCCCTGGAAGTGTATCTGTTGTATGCGAATTGCCAGTGTTTTCTGTCGGAGAGTATAAATATGTATTTTGAATTGTTGGGAATGTCTTTGTAACCCTCTCAGACTCATGGGCATGAATAATCTTTCATCACAAACACATATACATAAATATCGGATCAAGTATCTAATCTTGGAAGATTGGACCCATACAAGCAACATTACAAGTATTTTTTTGTAATGGTAAAGTGAGTGGTGTCCTAATTTTTTCTACTGAAGGACATTTGTTGCATATTTGCAAGTTTCTGTGTGATTTGTTAAATTGGGTTACCTTACCTATAGAATGTGGCTGGAATAAAGTTAATTACCCATGTGTCCAAGTATGTAAAAAGATTTAGGTATGTCAACTGGTTAGAGAAAGTGAATTTAGTTAACTAGCTACTGGACACATGTCTCAATGTTTCTGAAGTTGAGATTGTGTTGTCTCACTTTACTTTCAAACCATTCCTAACAGGGTGCAAATCAGTGGTCCCTTAAACACAATGACAACTGTCACCCCCAGAGAGTTATTACCATCACCACACAAACGCAACAGCTCTTGCAATGCAAGAGTGACATAACCAATTGAAATGCTACCAGAACCAAGCTGGACTGTGTAATCCTGAACAAAGTTAACAAAGTTCAGATGCAGCTTTTTAAAGCTGGATGATGCAGACACAGTAGCAAAGTCAGAGAGGAAGGCTCCACACCAATCTCTCAATTGAGTATCTAACCTAGGTTTATTAGTGTAATTTTTATCAAATCAATTCTCATCTAGCCTGCAGCTCCAAGCACTTCTAATATTGAGTCCCCTGCCTGCACAACTGGAATTGTGGAATTCCTGGCATCCAACAGGATTTGAAATGGTCTATTTCACGGTCACCAATGCTGCCCTACATTTTGGCCTTAACAGAGACATGCATTACCCCAGATCATTATGCTGTTCTCTATTCTATGTATTTTCCCATGGTTAGAGATTGTTTGGACACAGTGGCAGCCCAGATCTAGTCATTTTCCAAATCAAGAGTTTTATTGTTGCTCCCCTGTCCATGCCCACTTGAATAACATGCTGTCAGTGTCCAACATCCATCCAAGCTTAGCATCGTTGTCCATGGAGATTTCAATTATTTTGACACTTTGAAAAGCTAATGTCCTCACAATGGTTTAGCATTTATATTCCTGAGAGACATCAACCACTCACAAGGCAGACAGGCACTTGACCTCATCTTCACTAGATCCCTTTGGTCGACTAATCTTACTGTAACTCATCTTCATGTCCCAAATGACTACTTTGTCTCCTCTTTTTCCCTTCTACAACCAAGCACCTACCAAGAAGGTCCTGAGGCGTCACTATCTTTGTTCTATCCACCTTACTACTCTATCCTCATGTCTCCCATCAGTTAAACCCTTTAATCCCAATGTGAAGCTTGTTCCTCTAACCCAACAAAACCCTGTGACCCTCTTCTCCATCTTCCCTCTCTTCACATTCATTTTCTAAACACTGAAAGAAGGTTAATGACATCCGCACCTCATTCACTCAGCCTATTGAATCCATCGGTCCCTGACACACCAAACTAATTTATGCATTAACTTTCCAGATCCTGCAACTAGTGATGACTGCACACCCTCTTGTCCCCATACGCCTTCTACAGACAATCTATGGAAATATCCTCCCATTCTGGAGACCCTTCATCAGCATATCCCTGGCCACTAGCTGCTCCTCCTTTGACTTCAACATGGCCAGATTTTCCAGTCTGCTTAAGGAACTAATATGTGACTCCTCTGACATAAAAAACTACATGCCAATGTTTCTTGTCTTTTCTTTAAAAAACAAATGAGCGGGTTTTCTCCGACCAACTCTCTTGTTCACCCTCAAAGCAATCTTCTTAGGTAATGCAAAAAGTCCATCACTTCCTAAACTGAACCTTCACTTCTGTTTTTTTTGTTCTGCCACCTGAGCTCCTACTCATCCCAGTCAAAGCTCTTCTGTGTCCTGGAATGCCAAAGTGCTCTCATTAGTCAAAACATTTAAGGAAACAACTGCACTTAAAATATGTGAGTACAGGCAGTTACTTAAATTGTTTTGGAGTCATTACTCAAACCAACCAATGTCAAACGGTGCCCAGATTTGAGTTATATTAGCATGTAATTCCCCAGCATGCATTGCCCTTTCAAGTGAACTTTAGTGTTACCACCAATGACTGTAATTCATGGATTTAGCTTGCTACACTATTTTCAAACTAGACTATTCTAATGAATTCAGTTAGAACAGTCTATGACTGTATTTGTTAATGACAGAAATATGATTAGTGATTTTTCAATACTTTGTCCTTCATTTGAGTTCCTAGACAAATAACTCACTACACTACAGCTCACTATATTACAGTATGTTGAAACTAGACTGTTGTAATGAATTAATTTAGCTCTCTAAACTATGTTGAAACCAGACTGTCGTAATGAATTTCGTTAGCTAGCTACACTATGTTGAAACTAGACTGTCGTAATGAATTTCGTTAGCTTGCTACACTATGTTGAAACTAGACAGTCGTAATGAATTTCATTAGCTAGCTACACTATGTTGAAACTAGACTGTTGTATTGAATTTAGTTAGCTATCTACAGTATATTCCATGTAGACAGTGTTGGAATTAATGAAAGTTCAACTAGAGTGGGTAGTTGCAGCCTTCTCATTTTGCTACCATAACATTTTGTGTTAATTGTAGCTTGGATGTAAATTACATAATTTGTGTTCTGCAGAATGAGTAAGTTGTGCATTCCACTTTACATTTAGCAGTGACTTTCACATGTCAAATATCACCTGCAAATTTAGTGGCTAAAAGGCTGTTAATTTCTGTTAAAGTTGCATTTATCTTGGGATAGTGTCTTTATATTGATCTCAGGGCTGTCTATTCATCTGTTTTTAGGAACCTGTCAATTTGACATCTTTGTGCCATGGTATGTGAAACTTGGTTTTGCTGATGATAACATTAAAAACTGTGGGCATCAATCGGCTGGCTCATTTTAGGTGAGAAACCACACTAATTAACAAGGTCCCATTAAAAATAGCCCATTGCCATAAACCTGAGGGTATATAGCCCTTTGATGTGCACTGTAACCAGAATGTCATACAGTACGTTATCTGGGTTTGCTTTTCTAAAACGCTTGCAACAGTCCTATAGAATTTGTTTGGGGAAATTGTATCTACTGATTCAATCTGTACTTACAGCAAAAAAGTTCCATCAGTCTGTAAAAACCTCTCTAGGAAATGCAGTGTGTGGGAAATCTTACAATGGTGCAAGGTCAGCCATCTTCCATTGAATATTTGAACAATGGTTGAACAAGTGCCTATAAGTGAACAAATTGCTCTGTATAGATTATTATCATAACAAATGCACTGACGTGTTCAATATAATGTCATTTAAACTGTTAAGAAATAATTGCTTGAATTCACATGGAAACGTGGTGAAATCAAATCATTATTTGATCTTTCAACCTCACATTTTCCTTCACGTAGAGTTAGGTCTGGAAATATCTAGACACTGACACAGTATCACGGTTTTGACTCTGTGCGCTACTACAAATGATGTATTTCCTCTGTAATTTCTAAAAATGTTTTTCCCATTGACTCGGCTGTATTTGAAAAGCATTTCCCGTATCCTACCGTGGGGATGTGTCCACATGGCCATGGCTGTGTGTGCAATTTAGGAACACTCTCAAGCAACAATTTTAATGACTTTACTGAGGTACAGCTCATATAAGAAAATCAGACAACTTAAATACATTAATTAGGCTCCAATCTTTAGATTTCAAAATGCTGTATGTTAAAGAAACTACCAGGGAATAGATCAGAGAAGCAGTCAATATCTGGTGTGATCAATATTTACTCTATGCAGCCCGACATCTAATTTGCATAAAGTTGTTTAGTGTGGCCTGTGGTACGTTGTCACGTTAGTCTTCAGTGCAACATTGGTGGATTTTGTCTGGAACTAGAACACACTGTCGTACATGCTGAATGGGGACCATGTTGCCACCTGTAAAATGGATTTCTGTTCTCCATAGCTTGTTCCTCCCCATACCATACCAAGTAACAAAACGTATCAATTTATTTTATTGTCTCCAGCAAAAGATGCCTTGGTTTAAAGATCATGCTATTTAATCAACTCCTTGATATGAAATCCCTGGGTAAGTAGATTATCTTAAAAAGAATAAATGCTCACCAACAGAAATAGCATAAAATGTTAGAGAAACAAGATCTCTATAAATAGATTAAATCTTCACATGTTGCATTTATATTTTGGTCAGTGTAAATATGATTTTTTGATACAGATAGATTAAGCACAGATTTGTGCTTAGGCAAGATTGATAAAAGAAGACCCTGTATTTAGCTCCAATTAAATGTTTATTTTGATCCTGAAAGACCCCTCAGTCTCTACTAATTACTTGCAAACCCATTCCATGATGCTGCTACCAGAATAATTGAAAATATAATGTCAATGTGACAATATCTTTGAAAATCTGCCATTCTTATAAACCTAACCCTGGAAAATATTTGTTTTCCCTCTCAGACAATTGCACATGTTAATTTTTACCTGTAATCAAGTATTATCTTGAAAGCATCTTAAATAGTAAGGGGGATACTCACCTCAACCAGCATATATATCAAAGCAATATGTTTTGCCGGAATGCACATCATACATTAGCTATGAAATGGGGAGGTGGATGAAAGAGGGATGCATGCCAATTTGAAATGAGCAAGAAGATTAGGGGGTAATTTGCGTAACTGTGCCAAGTTGTTAATTTATCCAATACACCAAGGTCAACAACCACACTTCATAATAAGTGCCATGGAATTTTTTAAGTTGCTACCAATATAGTCCTATCCAAAAGTAATCTCTCTGCACTGGGCAAACACATGGGAACATTTGGGATTTTGATATTATTGACAAGACAGAGTGCCTACTACATGCCCTCAAACCTTACTTCCAGTCATTTAAGTGGGCCCCTGAATGGCACAGCGCTAAAGGTGCTGCCTCAAATCTGGCTCATGGACTAGCCCAATGGTACCACCGAGGGTAGTGCGGTTGGCCAGCACTAGCAAAGTTTAGGGGTTTGGTTTTCAAATATAGATACCTTACCTCATCGCACTCTGGAGAATCATTAGCTGGCTTGGTTGCTTGTGAGCATTATCTAGGCAGAAGATCAATGCATAGAGTTCCGTCTGGCGCATAAGGACTCGGCCTAGACTCCTGGCTGTGGCTGAGCATACGGAATGATGAGAACAAGAAAGGCGTTGGATGTGTGTGGAAGTACATGCCGCAACTTTGACTGTCCATAGTCACCTGGGAGCTGCTGCAACAAGGTAGGGCCTTAATTCCAAGTTGGGTGTCATGAAATAGAGGAGAATAGAAAAGTTATATACACTGATCAGCCATAACAATATGACCACTGACAGGTATAGTGCATTACACTGATCCTCTCGTTATCATGGCACCTGTCAGTGGGTGGGATATATTAGGCAGCAAGTGAACATTCTGTGTTATAAGCAGGAAAAATGGGCAAGCGGAAGGATCAAATTGTGATGGCTAGACAACTGGGTCAGAGCATCTCCAAACCTGCAACCCTTGTGGGGTGTTCCCGGTCTGCAGTGGTCAGTACCTATCAAAAGTGGTCCAAGGAAGGAAAAGCAGTGAACTTACAACAGGCTCATTGATGCACACGGTGAGTGAAGGCTGGCCTGTGTGGTCTGATGCAGCAGACGAGCTGCTGTAGCTCAAACTGCTGAAAAAGTGAATGCTGGTACTGATAGAAAGGTGTCAAAACACACAGTGCATCGCAGTTTGTTGCGTATGGGGCTGCGTAGCCACAGACCAGTCAGGGTGTCTATGCTGACCCCTGTCTAGTGCTGAAAGTGCCTACAATGGGCCTGTGAGCATCAGAACTGGTTTACGGAGGGTGCAATGGAAGAAGGTGCCCTGGTCTGATGAATCTCGTCTTCTTTTACGCCGGGTGGGTGTTCGTCACTTATCAGGTTTACACATGGCACCAGATGCAGTATGGGAAGGAGGCAAGCTTTTAATTTGACACGTACCACCTACTTAATTATTTTTGCAGACCATGTGCACCCTTTAATGGCATCAGTACCCCCTGATGGCATTGGCCTGTTTTATCAGGATAATGCGCCCTGCCACAACGCAAAAATGGTTCAAAAACGGTTTGAGGAAGACAACAACGAGTTCAAGGTGTTGACTTGGCCTCCAAATTCCTCACATCTCAATCCAATAGAGCATCAGTGGGATGTGCTGGACAATTGAGTCTGATTCATGGAGGCCCCACCTCGCAACTTGCAGGACTTAAAGGATCTGCTTCTAACGTCTTGGTGCCTGACACCACAGCACTCCTTCAGAGGTCTAGTGGAGTCCATTCCTCGATGCAGGCAAAAGGGGACCAACATAATATTAGGTAGGTGGTCAAAAGGCCAGGGCTGATCAATGAATCGTAGAGAAGGTTAGAGCAAGGACACAGACAAACAGTGTGTTTCCAGTGCCCGTTTAATTAACAAAAACAAATGCAACTGAAAATACCCTGAAAACATAAAAAGAACAAACAAACAGTGCTCTGCACCTCTGGCTTGTGGGGATTCCCCATGGAGCGTCTGGAGTTCCTCTGACTATTCAGTCTTGTCGCCGTCTGTGAAGAAACTGACAGGCAGTCAGTCAGTAAGCTTTCTTCCTGGGCGGATACTGTCTCCCCTTTATTGCCTCCATGATTGGCCTTCTTCAGGCAGGTGTGGAAGGGCGGGGCTGGTCCTCTCGGCTGCTTCCAGAATGTTCCAAACCATCTTCCCTTTCCCTCTGCTTGCAAACTCACAGTTTCTCTGTGAAACTCCCTTACAGTGGCTGTGATTCTCCACGGTCCTGGAGCCTCCACAGGCAGTGTGCCCTCACTCAGCACGGGTCAGAGTCTGATGGGACCAAATGTGTCACTATCTATTTGGATATATGTGTGAATATTTATACAGTATGTTGCCATAAATGATTTACACCAGTTATGGCTGTCAATGTTATTCCAATAGAATCTGTTTTACGTAGCAAAATGTGTAGACTTTTCCAGTGGTAGAGACTTTCACTAGCGACTGTAGCCGCCATGCATTCTGGAAAGTGAAAGGGAATGTATGAACGCTATAATGCGGAAATGCATCTGTCATGGTGCTCTTCCCAGCTGTGTGATATATGACATGCTAGAGACACAGCAGGAAGTCTCGTCTCTCCATTAATCATAATGGCTGGTATTTACACTGCGGGAGAACCTTGAACTCCCTGCCATGTCATTTAGACAATGGAGACGATGTGGATGGAGGATAGATGAAGAGGAGGAGGATAAGAGATGGAGAATATTCACCTCTCTACTGTACCTCAGACACTTAGATGAGAGAAGAAAGTGGGAAACAGCGAGAGGAAGACGAAGGTGGAAGGAAAATGAATTGTAAAGATAAAGAAAGATTGCGAGAAAAACAATCACATTGTTGAAAGAGAGAGAGCGAGGCAGAGAGAGAATGAGAGAGAGGGGGAAAGACAAGTAACATAAATATGAATGGTATTCAGACATTCTCAGTGACTCCTGTGCTCCTTGAAGAGTTGGATGATTTGGTGAGGAGATTCACACACACTAACACACACACACACCTGTCTACAATAAGCAAACACGGGCATACCACAAACTAGTCTACGATGAACACACACACCCACAAACCTATCCCTCTACTGTTTCATTCACACACACACACACACACACGCACACACACACACACACACACAAACATTTATTTTCTATTCTTATGAGGATCTGAAACCTAACCTAAGTCAGAAATCCATGTTGAGTCACCCCTATTCCTAAACCTAACTCTAAACCCTACCCTAATCTTAATCTAACCTCGAACTAACTAACAGTAATTCCAGTTCTAACACTTTTATCCCAAACTTAAACCCTAAACCCGTGGGTAACGTGGGGACCTGCCAAAACAATTTCAGGTTTAACTATCATTTCGGGGACTTTGGTTTCCCATATGTACACATAGACCTTAATCACACACAGTCACACACACAGAGACACGCACGCTCACCATCTGTCTCTGATGCTTCTGAAATCCCACCAACAGACATTCCTGGCCTCAGGGAAATATATTCACAGAAGTTATTTCCTTTTGTGATAATGGTGAATGATGTACTTGATATGGCCTGCTGGATTTAGAACAGGTTTATCAGCAACAGGCTATTCCAACTTTGATTCATCAAGCGGTGCACCCTGCTGCAAGCGGTCTTCGAAACTGCTCGGTATTGGTGTTCAAATGTTTTTAACTCTATCTCTTTGCATAATATGCGAGTTGAAGATGATGGTATTTTCTGGTGGAGTCACAGTAGACTAGTCGATGACTGTGCGTGAGGCGTAGGGCAAGCCCCGGCACTCTGCTGGGATGAGGGGTAGGAGAATGCCAGCTGGTCCAGGTCAGGCTGCAAATGCGACAGCAGGTGTGTCGGAGAGGGGGCGGATGAGTTTCCTCTGATGGAAGGAGTCAAGAGTTTTCTGAAGTTGTCTCTACCAGATGTGTTAGGTGCGACTCTCCTCGGGATGCAGCCGACAGCAAGAGGAAAGACGCATAACAGGGAGTGGAAAGACATAAATTATAGAGCGAGAAAAAACATAGATGACAGGAAGAGAAGACATACGGTAGATGTGTTGGAGAAGGAAAGAGGTGGGGGCTGGTTTCATAGATTCTTTTCAGAAGGTGATTTGATCACCCAGTGACTTAGTTTAGAGCGTTTTAGGCAAGGTGAAATGTTGTTTAGTGGCATCAATCAGAAATGTGTTCTCCAGCAGTAGATCTTTGGCCAAAAGTACAACGCCATCATTGGTGTTGGATACGGTTACAAATCTAACACTACAACCATTTGTTCTTTGTTTCTTTATTATAACCTACAACTACTACAAGACTGGTCTTTGGTACTGTTTTAAAACCTACAACTACTACCAGACTGGTCTTTGATACTGTTTTAAAACCTACAACTACTACCAGACTGGTCTTTGATACTGTATTAAAACTTACAACTACTACCAGATTGGTCATCGATACTATATTAAAACCTACAACTACTACCAGACTGGTCTTTGATGCTGTATTAAAACATACAACTACTACCAGACTTGTCTTTGATACTGTATTAAAACCTTTAATTACTACCAGACTGGTCTTTGTTACTGTATTAAAACCTTCAACTACTACCAGACTGGTTTTTGTTAGTGTATTAAAACCTACAACTACTGCCAGACTGGTCTTGAGTACACCGCTAAGGTGACCCCCTCACAGGTATAGTTGTACTTTTCAGAATGAATCCCGTGTAGGCACAGGATGGATGTTGTATATGAAGAAATTGCATGAACACAGAGATGATCTTATTGTGAATGTAAAGAGCATGACAAGACAGCATCACATCAGCCTGTTCTGTTATAAATAGGTGTTTCTGATGGACACATCATGTTCTCTGAAACATGATAATATTTGTGATATTGGCCAGTAAGATGCACGCAAGCATCTATGCCAGGCAAAATTCGTCGAAAAGACAGGTTTTTACAAAATTAAAGTCCCAATGACTGTAATGTTCTGCCATGTACCATCATTAAAGCCCAGTTTTACTGAATGGTTATTGAAAATGATCCACAACATGAACGTCTTAAAACTGTCCCTCGTCTTGGCTTAGTTACATTCACAAATGAAGGCCAAAGAAGGGTTATGATGCGATGCAGTGAAATCCCCAGGGCATTTTATCTCAGAGCAGTAACATACATGAGACTAGACAGGAGATTCAGAGCAGACTGGTACTGACAGGAGGGCATGAGTCCAGCATATGACAGCATTCTCCCCTTCATACCGGTATTAAATCTGTAATGACAGTTTGTACAAAAAGTGCCACTTTCACCTCGATGTGACGAGGCATCTTTGTCTGCCGTAATCAAACAATCGGCCTTCTTCATTTAACTAGGCAGAAAGGATCAACGCAAAGAACAGAGATGGTGAAGAAAGAGGAAAATTAGTGGAAGCATAATGCCCAATAAGGCTACCTCTTACCTCATGCAGATTACAATTCGCACATTCAAAAACAGAGAAAGTTGTCCAGAGTTGTGGCATACCGATAAAACGTAATCTTACTGAGACTGAATTAGGTGATGAAATTAGCACCGCAGTCAACAGTCCTGTTGCACAGCCTCAGCCACTTCATCATTCCTTTGCTAGCCAACATTTGTATTGATGCCGCACACAGCATTTTGACACACCCCTCACAAGCTGTCCTGTCAATCCAGATGAGTCCACTCTGAATTCCTGGCCGTCCTCGCGTTGCAGGGTTCACCAGACATTTTGCCAGCCAATCCCAGCAGTCTTCTTCTAGCCAGGTGAATGCTCCTTGTTGGAAGTGGAGGAGTAGCTACAAATCAAGGGGCTGCCCGGCAGATGGCTTGGTACCCGTTCGGTCTTGACCCACAGTCTGTATTTGGTTTGCTGGTGTGATTGATTGTTATAATTATTCAATTACTTATGCACTGTTTATTTCTTTATAACACAGCTACTCCTACGAATTGAATGGCTAATACTGGTACAGTATGCAGTTCAATAACTGCGGCGTAGCTCTAGATGAATTGCACTCTGGGCTGATTCGGCACATGGTTCTGAAAACATGCAACAGTCTGCTGCAGCAGTGGTCCCTTTCAGTAGCTATATTTCCATTATCTTCCCTTGTGATTTCTTGTCAACGTTTACTAAAAGTTTCCTAAGCTAGTAAATGTGACTACTGTCATAGTTGATAAAGACGTCAGGATGTTTAGAACATAAAATGTCTGAAGCAATGAAGTGGCTGGACTGCTTTCATTACCAGTTTAGTTCACTGTGACTCACACATTGACGACTGCCAAGTCCACCTTTCTGTTTAATGTCTCAGATAACACAATGTCATGTTGTTAGTGATACTGTACATACATGCGAGCCATGGTTTCACTTAGTGTTCTGAATACGACACTCTGTTTCATGGAGTGTTTACTTCTAATTGCAATGCTGAGCCATTCAGAAATTGTTACAAGTTATGGCAATCAGTGTCTTGAAAATTTGTTTATTTTTATTTTTATTGAATTACCGGTAACGTGGGACTATGAAGTCGTTGGATATTTCTGCATGCATCACATATCCTAAATGACTCATAACAGGCACAGTGGGATATGCAGCCTGGGTGGTGATATGTCTCCATATTGTCCACAACAGCAGGACCAGCTCGCTAACAAAACTTTGCTCTGCAGGGAACACAAAGATTCTCCGCTGGCTCTCTGAAAAGACCTAATGGTGCTGAACAGACAAAACAAACTGCTTCAGCGGAGCTTGCTGTCCGTGGTGCTGGACATAGTGCTGTTGCTGAATTACCTACACGGTAATAAAGTGTTTGGATGCCTTGTCAGGAGCTGTAGATGTGTAACAGAAGAAATTTGCCCTCTCTTGTCTCACTCTCTATGTATCCCTTTCTCTATGTATGTCTCTCTCTCTATGTATCTCTCTCTCTCTCTCTCTCTCACTTCCATTAAAATGATTCATTTAAGCAATTTTTTTGTTTGCATCAGGAATTTCAAATCAACTTTTTCACATGACCAATTACAAATGTTTAAAACATGCCGAAACAAACACTGTACTCATAAAAAATACATTCTAAGGAAAAGCCAAAATAATCCAAAACATTTATTATTTTATTATCTTTAATTGTAACTCCAACACTTCCTCCCAGTTCCTCTCTATGCAGAAAGCCTGAGCGAATCACTTCATATGAACACTGATTACAAGGTAGTGTATGTATGAAAAAGCCTGCACTGTCATTTGCTGTGGACAAGAGTGTCTACTAAATAATAATATGATAAAAACATGCACTGTAAACTGTAAATTGTGTGTGTGTGTGTTTGCATTGCTGCATTCTGGAGAAAACCTTTTTAACAGCATCAGATATGACTCTGACCGCAGAATGTGGTTTGGCATTGTCTTGCTGAAGTAAGCTAGGCCTTCCTTGAAAAATACATTGTCTGAAAGGCAGCATATGTTGCTCCAAAACCTGTAACTATTGTTCAGCATAATAGTGCCTCCACAGATGTGCAAGTCACCCATGCCATGCACACTAATGCACCCCCATACCATCACAGATGCTGGCTTTTGAATTGTGTGCTGATAACAAGCCAGATGGTCCCTCTCCTCTATAGCCTGCAGGATATACATTTTGGTTCATCAGACCACAGGACAGTTTTCCACTTAGCCTCAGTCCATCTTAAATGAGCTCTTTGCTCAAAACTATCCTTTCCAACTTTTTGGGGAAAAAAGATAAAGGTGCAGTGGTCTGGTCATTTTTTCCGGAGCTGTATGTCTTATCCAGTTGATCTTGTTTAACATCCTTAATAAAAGGTATTTTTCTTAACAAGCTAAAGATGCATTAGAAAATATGCCGTGAATATCAAGTCATTTGTCTTTTTTATCAAGTAAAGTTTTCACTTATTTTAAGCAAATATCTCCTCAAATGCAGTTACATTTTCTTATTTAAAAAAAGAATTTTCGGGCAGTGTATGAAAGAAACACCAGGTCACCTGCATGTAAACAGTCCCGTCCGTTTGCTATGGGACACCTCGTCTTCTACCCTCCACAACACCCACATTCCAGACAGTCAGACATGACACATCGGGACACATCTGACGGACGGTGATGCTTTTGTTTTGGCTGTCAGAGCGTACGCATTTATTTCCCCTGGCCCCGAGACTGGCCGTGATATAACGCTACTGAGCTCCGTCCGTTCAAATTCCCCCCCACTCCTTACTTTGCTATTCAACCCGACATGTCATAATCACATTACTGTCAATGGCCTGCTTTGTGCCCCTCAGAGTCTCAAACTCATTTTTCTCCATAACAATGGAGAAGGCAGTGAAACGAGCCTCAAAGGAGAGGTGGAGGCAAGGTAGAGGAGAGGACAGAAAAGAGGAGGGAAGATGAGGGATCAGAAGGTGGATAAGAGATGGAGGTTAAGTGGCTGACAGAGGAGAATGAAGAGAATGGCAGAGAGCATAAAATGAAGTGAGTGGTAGGTGTTGGCTTCAAACGTTACCTAACTTAAATTTAATCGCCTGGAACCTTTTCAGACTCCCAGACGAACACAATCCTAGATACGTGTGTACATGACTAACGTCATTCCCTATTTCTATGACGGTCAGAGTAGTATACATCTAGAGACTTTCAGAAACAGTGGCCCCGGAGAGCACTGCATGTTCAGGATAGGACAAAATGTAGTATTGAAAGATGGGTGGCATTATCCCCAATCTGCTTGGCCCAGCTGAGCCCAGATAATCTACAAAAACATTGTGCCACAGTCATTTCTATTTCAGACCTGATGGAGCGGATGTCCTATCACTAACAAACACACACACCTGTACACTTGGGGTCCTACCAACCAAATGCTACATACTATAGGCTTAGTGTCTCCAGGTATAGTTTTATTATTATAGCGGGCAGCAGGGATGTGCAGATTTTGTCTAACTACTATTGGTAATCTCATCTGTTTGTCACAGTTGATGCTTGTAATCAGGTATACCCGGGATAGTTAAACCCAGGGTTTTAAATACGTTTTGAATGCTGGTATAGCATACAAGTGCATCTCAAAAAGATTTGAATATTGTGAAAGTATTTTTTTATGATACCGCTTACAGCTCATGAAAAGCAAAAATCCAGTATTTATAAATATTAGAATAAAGAATTACAATACAGAAATGTCCACCTGAGAGGAGCTCTGTATTTTTCAACGATATTCAAATATTTTTGACACGCCTGTAAGCCTTCATTTTGCTTTACTGCATCATCGCTCAGACAGCTTCGGTGCGATTCTTTCGTTCCTATAGTAACTGACAAATTATTCACATCACATATTCAAAAGCTTTACAGTTTAGACCTTTTATTAACAAAACAATCAAATGAATAATGCATGATTTACTGCTACTTTTACTTTCTTTGCCCCACCCATTGACCTTAATATTAAAGTTGCAACTAATGTGGCAAACCGTAACGCTTCTGGTACCTAGAGTTTTCTATAGTGAGAATTTACCTTTACATTTGTAGTTTTATCTTATAACAATTTTGTTTGAAAAATAGAATTCAAACATTGGCTTGACCCTCATAACTACATTACATAGACTGTTCTTCAGAGCATTAAACAACCTCAAGAAGATTAAGAAAACATTTCATGGAGAAAAGAGATATAGCTGACAAACGACAGATTATTTCATGTATAAACTGGACACAAGGTTGAACAGTGAGAAGAGGGATGAATTGGGAATCATCCGTGTGCTTGTCTGGGGAGTAGATGGAAGGGGAGGGCTTCATCCCCATGTTTGATGGTGAGATAAAGATTCACAAATATCAATTATTGCTAATAAAACATTAACATTATGGCTAATTACACCTATTTCAATGTCTGGCTACCAAAAAATGTATGTGTTTGGAACTTGAGAGAGTTAAGCATTGAGACGGGTGGGTGAAAGTGATTCCAGGTGACTTTATGTCCATGGGAGCACTTCTCTGGGACAACAAGGAGAGAACGTGCCACTTATTTGTATCCAATCGTAGCAGCTGGCTCAACAAGTGTCTTTACTGACAGTTGAATCGGCCAGTTGTGAGCTCAGCAATCCACATTGTGTGACTGACATTAGAAGTCTCATTTTCAGTGACTTTCTCTGCTAGTGAGATTAAATAATCGAATCACAATCATATCTGGCAAATTCTTCTTGTCCATAACGATACTTGTTTTTGTCAGGCTACTCGGAACAATTCTGGCCAGGAGCAGTATATTCTCCAGGGAGACAGCATGGCTGTGTTGCTTCCAAAGAAGGAAAGAAAGAGAGAGTGAGTGTGTGTTTCTGTGTGTGTTTTCAGACATTCATCCAGACAAAACATGACAGGGACGACAGCCAAGGGTCTCTAGGGTTAGATGTGATCTGATTGGTTATTTCTGGAGCCTAATACTGTTTTGCTTTCTTCTACATGCTTCACCTCAATGGAGGTCAATATACTACTTGGTAAGTTTAAAGGGGCAATATGATATTCTCGCTTCTACCGACTCCACTGCAATGGTGATCAATAAATTACCTGGTATGGTTAAAGGGATAGTATGAGATTCTGGCAGTCTTTCTACTTAGCAAAGTTCAGAGTGAATACAATGTTTTTTCTTTCTATGCAGAACAAGTAAAATGCTTTGAGAGCTAATGCTAACTAGCAGAAGATAACAAACATTATACAGGAGTGCTAGTACAGGAACCAGCTCTCACCTCACTCAGCTTTAGAGAGAGAGGTTATTGGCGACCAGCAGAGTGAGATATGCATTTGTGTGTGCGAATGTGCTTGTGTGTGTGAAGGAAAGAGACAGAGACTATAGATTTGTATTTTTGTCTGTGACCAGTGTTTAAAGAGACCATGGTCTCTTTAGAATCTTTGTCTCTGTTTTGTCTCCTGAACATTGTTGCTATGAATATATTCTTTGCTAGTTCAGGCTCTAGGTTGTTACTCCGGAATCCATTCGTTCCTTGCATTCATGTCATGTTCATTCATTTCTTCGTTAATGAATTGTATTCATTGGAATGGATTATTTATGCCTTCTTTTCTTTGTGTGTTATTATTCTTTGTGATTGGGTTTCTTGTGTGCAAATAGGTCTCCTTAAAAACAGTCCATGGTCTTCATGGAAACCTCCTTTTTGTTGTTGTTGCATTCCTTCAAATTCAGTTAATTCATTCATGCATTCATTCGGCACTCAGCTAACACTTCCTCTAATTCTGATGCCAGCAAATTGGCTAAATATGGCTAGACTCATTCCTTCTATGTAGTATAGACTCAGCACCACTGATATAAGTCGAAACATGAATGACTCTTAAATGTGGGCAGGAGATGGAACCTTTGGAGAGAGGTGAAGAGTTAAAGAAGAGCTCCACCAAGTATTGAAAGCTTTTCATTTCATGGTTCTCTGAATTTTCACGTTATCTTGGCTGTTGACTGCTAGCTTACTTTTATTTCCCCAACAGGTACAGCAGCATTTTTAACTACAATGTAATTCCTCAGAAAATTATTTTATCTTTTTGAAATAAATGATTTATATAATTCTGTATAGAAAAATCAAAATCTTTAACAACCCCTCTTTGTCCGATATCCAATTAATTTTGTCTATGTTCCATTCAGGTGTCCCCACAATGAATTCCTTGGAATGGTGTGTTTGTGTGTGTGTGTGTGTGTGTGTGTGTGTTTGTGCCTGTGTGAATTTATTTGTGTGTTTGAGCTGAGAGAGACAAAAACTGAGAGAAAGTGAATATAATTCCAGCTAGGAACCAGTGGACTGTGCCTGTGTTAGAACTGTGTCTTCCTCGAAGATAATTGAATTTCCCTCAGTGTATTCCTCCCAACAGAGAAAAGAGCAGAAATGTGTGATTAAGTTGAAGGTGACTGTAGGAGAATGGAAACGTCAATTCGTTAATTAGTATTAGAATTAGCTAGAATTTGAATGTGCAGTATTCCCATGCGACCTGGGGGAGGGACTGAGGGTTAATTGAGACAAACATCTGCAGTAACCATCTGGATTTTCTCAAGATTTGATATGCGTTTCAAATGACACCCTAATCCCCTAGTGCACTGCTTCAGGAGGGTGGTTGCGTGTGCTAGCAAGGGGCTCTGGGTTTGAGGCTTGGTTCAAGGCCTACTGGAGGACGAGGAATGTTTTAGGGAGGCAGTGTGACATTTGGCGACACCTTTTTAGCGAACAGGCTTCATAAATGTCATGTCTACATAAGACATGGCAATCATTCGGTGGAGGTTTTGGGTGAATTCCTGTACTGTACAATTGGTATATTTATTTTTCTTGTCAACTCACCGTGCCTGTTTAGCTAATTTGAGGCCTTGTTAAAAGTTTGGGCATATCAAGTAAAACTTTGGGTTTCAGCAGCAAACTGAATATCGCTTTGATGTGAGTCTGGTTTGAGAAGGGGAAAGAGATGAGTGACAAGGTTTTTTCACATGTATCAAGATGACTTTCTTCTGTTTAAAATGTTCAGGCTCCTCTATAAATGTTGGTGAGTTATATATATTAGCTGGTAGGGCGTAACCATTATAATGCAGAAAGAAATTTGGGGGTGAACTGGGAACCAGCTCTTGAGACAAAAAGCTAACATTTCGCAGACTGACAATGTGAGAACTCCTACAGTACATGTAGGCCAATTTAAGTAGATATGTGATTTTTCTGTGTCCTAGACTGCTGTCCTGGATATGAGACAATTATTCAATCAACTCCACTGATGGGATCAGAAGCGTAAGGACACTGTACGAAACATCAGGTTCCCCCTTTCGCTGAGCTTTAACAAGTGTGCCAGTTTAGATATACTGTAGTTATTTGGGTTCCATTTATGCTTCCAGGTGTGTTTAACATACCCAGTGTCTCATGTTAAGTTCAATATTTAAGCCAGCTGAGGGTTACACAAAGATACATAGTGGATTCCAAAGTATTAAAATGCACCGGATAAGTTTCTTTAATTTTCAGTGGCATTAGAAGCCTTAGTAGGACATTATATGAGCATTGAATAGCTTGACTTGCCTATAGTATTACAATACAGGGTCCCTCTAGTCACTATATTCGGAATAGGGCTATTTGTGCAAACTTAAAATGTGTACCAATTATCTATCGGTTGTTTTGTGGTGAAAAATGTCTGTGACTGTTGGGAAAAGCCTTTGGAAATGTGTACATTCACTGTCTGGATGCCACAAACTACACCAACATTATTTAGCATTCAGCCATTAGCTAATGGGTAATTTGTTTTATTGAGTCTGAAAAGTCACTTTAGAGTATGTAACAGAAGATATGTCAAGCGGAGAGTAATATGTTTATGGTAAGTTGTAAGGACACTATTTGTCTTACCAGGAAACAGGCTCAATGGATATATTGGTTTGGGTGATAATTGGAAATATCTGCATGGTCTGTTCTGATGTACAGTTTACATTCATCTGTTAACATGCTCTTATTACTTCAATTGCCATCAAGGTCAGAGGGCACATGTTTGAGCCAATCAAAGCCAGATGTTACCCGCCCGAGGCAAACAGAATCAGAAAGAACTCGATAGGGCCATTTAGAACCAGAATAAACTAGTCTGAGATGCTCCAAACAAGACATAACTAGCCTGATAAGAGATAAGGGATAATGTGTTCTTCTATAGCATGAGGTAATATTACACTCATCTTATATATCAAGGCCAGACTGGGTTCGTCACGGTCTTTTAAATCTTTATTACCTTCATCATATTGAATTCTCAATAAAATAAATGGTTAAATGATGGACTGACAGCAGAGTGCCTATAGGCACCAGAATCACTTCTAAAGTGACTTTAGTTTCCCACCAAAAAGGAAAAGAGTTCAAAGCTGTGCTTCACAGGGACATCTCGACATTTCCCAATATCTGGTTTGGGGATGGGAGCTTTTTTTAAATACAGCAGGGCCAAAGCTTTACCAGGCAAAATGAGGGAACATCTATTTAACAGTATTTCATGTCAAACTCTTATATGCCTTTGCCATGACTTTTTCCCTGGATATTATGTCCAGCGTGGATGGATCCACGTGTAGCACACACACCTTAGCAGGGTTATAGCTGTAATAGGAAAGAGCTGACAGTGCAGCCCATTCTGTCACTTTACATTCTCCACGCCATTCAACACAGGGCTATTCACAACGTGTGTGTGTGTGTGTGTGTGTGTGTGTGTGTTGGTGGAGGGTGCGTTTGTGTGTGAGTGTGTGTGTGTGTGTGTGTGTGTTTCCATTTAACCAACTTCTCTCACTATCAGTATGCTCCTTTCTCCACCCTTTAAGGGAAACATGCTGAACCAGCAGTAAACCGTGTGGGTCCTCTTCTACAGGCCTTCAAATTCAGGCCTGCAGGAGGGCATTACTTATTATTCTGCATGCATCCTGTCATTCTAAGGAAAGACCATTCAGTGTGTCCCAACTTTCGCACGTCTTCCTAGTGTACAACTTTTGACCGGAGCCTTTTAGTGTTAATAAGATGCTGTTTGGGACAAATTCACAGTATGGCTTCTGTGTAGTGTGGTGGTCGTAAACTACTGCATAGCTTGAGTCTGAGTGTTGAGAGTCTGCTTCGCATCAACATAAGAAAGCTGAAACGTTTTCTTGATGATATACGTAATTGCAACATTCGTTACATATATTCAGACAGGTGAGAAATAAAAGGAAACACCTGGTTAAATGAATGGAGGAACATAATGATGAGAGATGCTTGCATACATGTGTACGTCTTAAAACAATTAAGCAATTAACATCCTAGCATGCTCTGTGGCACGTATAAAAATGCGGAACGGGCCCAGTTGACCTTGATTCTGGATCAACATGGCAAACGGAAAGGATCTAGGTGACTTTGAAAGGGGGTTCATTATTGGAGCATGGATGGCAGGTGCTTCAGTTACAAAGATTGGTCAAATTGCAAATTTTACAATAGGAACAGTTACTAAAGTGGCATCTGCATTTAAATTGGAAAGACATCAGTTTGGGGAAATTCTGATTGAAAGTGCTGTGGGGGGCATTTCAGTTATGTAGTGGGGACGTTTTTCAGACATAGTGTAGGTCCACTAGTTTCCACTTAGAGGTAAGAGTAACTGGATGTCATTACAAAGTTATACTGAAAGATCACCTTTATCCTATGGTGAAATATTCCTATTCCTGATAGGAGTGAACTCTTACAGGATGACAATGCCCCCATCCACAGTGAGGGCAGACTGAATGGTCTGATGAGTATGAACACCTCTGGGAGATTTTAGACAGCGGGTTAGAATGCACTTTCCACCACCATCAACAAAACACCACATGAGGGAAAATGTTTTAGTCTAATGGTGTTCTGTTTTTCCAGTAGATTTCCTGAGACTTGTACAGTCCATGCCAAGGTGCGTTGAAGCTGGTCTGGCGGCTTGGGCCCAACACCTTACTGAGACACTTCATGTTGGACATTCCTTTAAGTTGTCACCTTTCTGTATATATTGAATATGTACTATATACAGTGGGGGAAGAAAGGATTTGATCCCCTGCTGATTTTGTCAGCAGGGGATCAAATATTTTTTTTCCCTCAGTGTGTATATGAATATATTCAATATATACAGAATAGTGACAACTTAAAGGAATGTCCACCATGAAGTGTCTCAGTAAGGTATACTAAGTAAGGTATATATATATATATATATATATATATATACAGCTCCGGAAACAATTAAGAAACCACTGCACCTTTTTCTTTCCTTTCCAAAAAAGTCGAAAATGAAGGTTTTGAGTGAGGAACAGAAGGGTTCAAATTTTGGTACCACTGCAAATTGAATGCTTTTGTTCCTCACTCAAAACTATCCTTTTCAACTTACGCAATTTCCAGTATGAAAGGAACACCAGTGACACTTTTTATGGTCAATATCCTGCTACATTTCTCAATATGAGTCTAGGCAAGTGCATTTGTTTGAGACCACAAAATTGTCATAACAGGATGGCTAATAAATTCATTGAATGATTTGTTTTTTTCTGTGGCATTTAAACAACTTATTATTATTTTTCTTGAGATAAGTTGTTTAAATTCAATATGGAGTATTTTCATTTTAAAAAATCTGTAAATTATGCAGTTACTCATGAATTCATAAAATTCATAACATGCAAAAGATTATGCCAACATATTCATAAACGTATTCAACTGTATCTAACCCTATTATTTGAAAGAGGAGTGATGCAAGCAAACATGAATCATCGCAAGAAAGAAGAAGAAAAAGGTCTCAAACTAAATGTAAATACTTCACAAATTCAAAAGGATCACATTAAAACAAGGCATAAGGGATTAACAGTGCTGACAGGAACAAGGCATTTTTCTAAGCCTGAACATGGAGGGAGGCAAACAAAACATAAACAATGATTTGTTTCTCTAGCGCCAAGCCCCAGAGAACTGCAGCGAATCATTCTGACCAGTTCATAGAGAATGGCAGAGCAGGACATACAAAGTGGCATTGAGCCCTTACATAAACATCTGAGAGATGTTTGAATACAAACTGAGTTATTGACCAAACAAGTTACCATCCAATCAGATATCAGAACTACAGGACGTGATCTCAACATTTCCTCTGCTATTGGGGATGGCGGTAGTTCTTTAGCCCACACAACAGAATCCTTGGATACAGCTTTGATTCGAGTCTGGGGGTTTTATTCACTGATGTAATAATTCTTGGCAGATACAACAATTCTTGGCAATAGCTGATATTCATATATATTTGTATATTACTCCCTCCATAAATGCTTTTTCCCTCAGTGTGTATATGTATATATATAAATTACGAGACCACTGCACATTTTTCTTTCCTCTCCAAAAATGTCAAAAAGGAAGGTTTTGAGTTGAGGAACCGAAGGGTTCAAAGTAAGAGACCACTGCAAATTGGACAGTAATCGTATATACATTTGTTCCTCATGCATTTAGATTTGGTACTGTCCTAAAAAAATGTCTGGTGTTCTTTAATGGCTGCCAAGTGTGGTTGGTGGAAGGGGAGAAATTCTTTCTGGCTTCCAAATTTTTTTTTTGTTTCACATGTTAACGGAGGTGCAAATGCGGGGGGTGATACGCTGTACATGCTTTTAAGTGTGTGAGGTTCTCAGACGCTGTTTCAGATTTGATGTTCTAAAATGCTTCGCTTAAAAGCCCCCTCTTAACATTTGAGTGGAACTCATTACAAATGGTTATTCTGCTGTCCTGAACCGACAGTTAACGTTGTTGATTGACCATGCAGAAAAGCTCATTAACAACCAGGCAGCCTGTCACTGTCAGTTTTTCCATGTCATCGGCACATGACCTGAACTGCCTGAACTCTTATTCAGACAAAACACAATCATCACACATTTTGAAGCTATCGGCCCTTAGCCCACTTATGACATTTCTTGACAATTATCTGCCAATAAAGAAAAAAGTGACAGTATATTGGTACGACACAAATTTGTGTATTTATATTCCTTTAATTAATCAGGGGCTGGTAATGTGACACCAGTATTGAACGACTGCCTTTAAAGGTGCATAGTTGAAAAGGGGTTATGAATTTAACTCAATCGACTGAACATTATATATCTATAGCCATATAATAATAAACCACCAATGATGCCTTCAGTACAAATGATGTGTTGGAGGTTCATTTGATGCATCATCCATCCAGTGATCCCTTGCTTAGTTTACTTCACCTGCAGTGTTGTGCAGGGTGGTGAAGAATTATATTTGCAGTGGGCCTGTAATATGTTCCGAGTTGAGGAGTAACGCTTGGTCAGCAGATAGACGCTCTGTATGCAAACACAGAACTACTTGGCTGGAGACCGGGCCGTCTGTGGTAGCAACTCAGTTAACATAAGGAGACACATACAGCACCCAGTCATACATAATGACATGAACATGAACCGACAAGAACATGCGCGAAAACACAGCCATGCTTCGATCGATTGATGTACAACACAAACACACCCACCCACACACACACACACACACACACACACAAATCCACACTTGGATGTTTGGGATTTTCTGGAAGTCCTCCTCCAGATTAAGGTTTTGCATAATTTTTTTTTAATCTGCAGTTCTAAATGTTTTCTTAAGAGGGTGCATTTATGTTGTTTTTTGACAGAATGCAAAAAGTGTTTATACTAAACTGGCTTTAAAGGTGCCCATCGGAAAAGGGATCTTGAGAGTATACAGTGGTAAATTTGACATGAGCTGAGTTAAAATGTTCCAGAAATGTGATTAATCATGACATGTTTGTCTTAGGTACTTTGGTCAGATAGCTTGCGTATAGATATGTGTTCGACTACCGTATTTGAAACACAAGAGAACCACACATCTAATTAATGCATTTACAGCATTACGTTTGAAAACGTTTTGAACAAACCCAAACATAGCTACCGCTACACAGACTAGACTGCTATGAATAGATGGGTTACATTGGAAATCACAGGATGACATAGAATAGAGCTGGAATGCCTGATAAGCAATCTCAGGCTGCCAAGTGAGTTAGATGATGATTGATTATGGTTGATGACGGTTATACCGGGTGATGAGCTGATTCCAGATATATTTAGCTGGCTCTGATGTTCTCATCCAAATAGCAGCATGTGATGCTGGGTGATGCAGCTGGCTGGCCTACCTGATGTTGTCCTTAGTTCAGCCTCTCTGTAGCCAGGACTTCATTCACCACCACAACTAACTTGTGGCCCCATCTTGTGTAATGCTTTCGCTATCTTGTGGTTAATTGCTAAATATACCTAATTTGATTTCAAGCCAGTGATACTCCCCTATACTTTTGAACTCGGTGAGTTACCAGTGCCTGCAAAATTACAAGTGTTTGCAATGCAGCTTTTGTTGCTCGGGACGCAGAGTTTTAATTCATGAATTTGGACGATGCTACTAATACTAGTTCCAGACATGAATAATGTCTTGTTGTGAAAAGATACCCCATGGGCCTTCAAGAACTAATAAGTGTAACATCAAGTAAATGTAATTTCACCCAAATTTGAATCTAGGACAAACGATCGCTTTAAGTTCACTGGAACCCAGTGTCAGAAAGCTGTGTCTCTGTCAAGCAGAACAATGACCCCAAACACTTTTCAAAAAGCTGCCAGGAAATGCCAGCAATGAGTTCATGCTGAAATCCCATTGAAAACCTTTGGAGAATTTTGAAAAGAGCAGTTGGGAGGCCTCCTTCAAATCTGTAGAGCAGTATGCACAAGACAAGTGGGCCAAACTGCCAGCACAGAGGTGTGGGAAGCTCGTCAATGGCTGAAGGAAGTAATTGATTGAAGTTTTTTGGGCCAAATGCAGTGCTACAAAGCATTTACTCTAGGGTATCAATCATTTTGCTAATGCCATTTCTGATAATTTTGGAATTTGAATTATATAATCCTGCATCAGAAGTAGTCATTAATAATTCTCAAAAACTCAAACTAAAGCCTCAAGCCTGCGACCCATCGACCTCACCAAACTGTTGCATTTTTCATTTGTGATGCTATTCCAGGCTTTTACCAAAGCTTCTTTCAATTATTTTTGTTTCATGGTGTTTCTCCCTTCAGTCTCCTCTTAAGGAGATTAAATGCATGCTCTATTGTGTTAAGGTCAGGTGATTGACTTGGCCAGTCTAAAACCTTCCACTTTTTTCCTCTGATGAAGTCCTTTGTTTTGTTGGCAGGGTGCTTGAGGTCATTATCCTGCTTCATGATAAACTTCCTCCCGATTAGTTTTAATGCATTTATCCATAAATTGGTAGACAAAATGTTTCTGTGCGCTTCTGAATTCATTCTGCTGCTACCATCATCAGTTACATGCACACCCGATTGTGTTCCAGACCTTTTGCGGTTCATCTCTGTACTTCTTTGCAAATTTCAATCTGTTCTTCCGATTCTTACTGCTGATGAGTGGTTTGCATCTTGTGGTATGGCATCTACATTTCTGCTCTCTGAGTCCTCTTCGTACAGTGGATTGTGATGCCTTCAGCCCTGCACTGTGGAGGTCATTGGTGATGTCACTTACTGATGTTTTGGGGGTTTTCTCACAATATTTCTGCAATCAATTACTGTTGTTTTCCTTGGCCGACCTTTTCGACGTCTGTTGCTCAGTACAACAGTAGTTTGTATATTTTTCAGGAAATTCCAAATTCTTGCTATGCCCAATGTTTTTCCAATGGCTGTGGTCGATTTTCCAGAGCCAGCTTGACAATGGCTTGCTTTTCTCCCATAGACAGCTCTCTGGTCTTCATGTTGGTTTATCCTCTTTAACAAGAAATGCAGTCTTTATAGGTTTAAACCAAGGATGGAAACTTAGACTAGTCATGCAGAGCTATTTAATGTTTGAACAGTCAACCTAAAAGGCAACGCCTGGGCCACATGAAACATCTGTAAGTCATGTTCCAATACTTTTGTTACTGTTAATAGTTATGTGTGTATATACATTGAAATGGGACTGTTTTAATTGGAGCCACAGTTGTGTTCATTCAAGAATCACTCAAAACCAAACATAGAGAAATTAGGACATCCTAGCTGCCTGTGTTCCAGGTATAAACTATTATTATAATTGCAAAGATGTGGAAAATAAAATGGGAAGATTGAAAAGATAAGGGTAGACAGTAAACATACAGCACTATAACTAAAAGACGTTTTTTAATCCACTGTGGAGTTTTGCATTTTAATTTGGTCACAGGGAATGAAATCACAAAGGCATTATTGATTTCTCCTTAATCATTTATAAACAGGTTTCAGAATCGGCTTAGCGCTGTACATTTGTGTGTGAACCTGCATTTGGTCAAATCCCATTCATAGAACTGGCCGTATAGGTCCTGGCCTAACTTCTATACAATTTTGTCCAGAGACAAGCGGTTTTCTACAACTGTAATGACAGTGCTCAAGCTTTTGTAGGTTGCCATAGTGTATACCGAAGGTACAGATGGATGACACCAGATATGTCCATGCTTATTTTTCAAATTGGTCAAGTGAAATGATAGATTTGTAAGGCTAAAATATGTTTCTCCAGATTTCATTTCATTGTGACACCCTCACCACATCGGACATAAAACCATAATATTAAAGCACTGCATAACAAAATCTCCTCTTCTAGAGCAGAACATCCACTAGCGCTATGTGATATATTGCAGAATATCCACTTTGTAACATATGTATGTGTCCCAAATGCGTCCCATTCTGTATATTTTGCCCTGCTGTATGAAAAACATAAGAAATAGGGTGCCTTTTGGGACATGTCTAACCTTGAAAATGACAGTTCTCTACACCATCTAAGCTTTGGGCTTTACATTCAACCTAGTTAACTGGTCCCTTCAGCATGAAGGGAAACAATAAGCTTTGATATAAAAAAAGAAATCTAATAAATGTTTGGATCACTAGGCCTTTATGTTTTTTTTTATTTCAGACCTCTCCCTCTTAGCCAAATGCTGTTATTTAGCTTTGATCTTGATCTCTCTGGGGTTCAGAAAAATCTGAAAGTCTTTGTCCTAAAAAAACTCCATTATGATTCTCAGAGATCCGCTTTAAATCGACTACCCCTGGGAACTGGGAGATAAAAGCAAAATATGCAATCAATCAATTGCTTAAACCCTTCATTATCCGGGCACATTATGTAAATTCATTAAAGCTGACGATTAGCTGAAAAATTACTCCTCAAGTTCACTCATACGTATTTAAGGAATTTGCTTTTGTAATTTGTGGGTTTTCCCAAAATACGGAACCACTGTAGCAGTTTAACACTTCAGGGGTTGAGGTTGTTGAGATCACATAGAATTAGGAGGTCATATCCCACTGCTCTCAAGGTTTTGTTTTGATGTTGGTTTCCCCCTTCATAATTAGCACCAGTTTCTGCTAATGAAGTAATTCCAATGGCAAGATCCAGTCCATTAACTCACAATCTGTTTAAAATGGCAACATACCCTACAGTGCTCACTTTTACCCAAAGCCCATATGATTCGAGTCAAAGGTAGTGCGCTATATATGAAATAAGGTGCCATTTGGAACATAGTGTTAGAGTGAAAACACTGGCCCTTTCATCATTAAATATGGCACAGCAGCTCTGTGTGTGAGCTTGCACAACATGCTTGCACAGTAATAGGGGGATAAACAACTGTTTATGTTCAGAGCTGTTGCTTCTGTCATTGTGTTCATTTCAAAATGAATTTTATCAGTTCAGTTCTGGAGTATGGAAACAACTTCTGTCAATTCTCAGATTTGGTACAGTAAACGGAATATGGTTTTGAAAAAACGATATGTTACATTCCATACCAAACAAATAACGTGATGTTGCTTGTTGAAGGGAACGAACAAAGAAATTTCAAACAATCTCAACAAAAACAAGAAAATATGAAAGGCATCCACACAGCTACTAAAAGTGTAAATTTATTTGTGTAAATTCTTAATATCAGTCACATCATTAGGCAAACCTCTTCATTCTTTCGTGTGAAATTGCACAAACAAACAAATAGTGCGTTGACGTTTTCCCATTGCTGTGGATCCAGCAGCGTTACAGAATCTGGTGCTAATGGGCCACTGGAGGGTGTTATTAGCCTCTACACCCCTGATGATTTGCAATCCTTCAGCTTTTGCACACTTGTGAAAATGAAGCAGGTGAACATGCAAATGGAGGGCTGAGAGGAAGGGCGTATTATGGGATTCAGCATCGCTCTCCTTTTTTCCGTTGCCCTGTAAAATACATAGAATCCTCCTTTTCTCTGTTCCCTGTAAAATAAATATAATCCTCCTTCTTAAACCGGAAGTGAAAATTTTCCTGACACGTCTGATATAATCCACCCTAGTTTAGTCTCTCTATAACGAGCTGGGTCTAGGTGGCAAAATCAGCATGATAAGGTACTCTCTCTTTCAAATTCCCACCACAGCGATTTCAAGTCCCTGGAAATCAAAGGGAGGTCTCTGCATTACATTAAAAACCTTGTTTGGTCCGCAGTATGTTTGTTAGGCTACCGGCTGCTCCCAAGGCATCTATCAAAGGCACAATATCTTTGGAATAAAATAATTTAGTTGACACTTTGTTGAGTGTCTGACCACTTGTGGTTGTGTATGTGTGTGCAAGTCTACAGTGGGGAGAACAAGTATTTGATACACTGCTGATTTTTCAGGTTTTCCTACTTACAAAGCATGTAGAGGTCTGTCATTTTACCATAGGTACCATTCAACTGTGAAAGACAGAATCTAAAACAAAAATCCAGAAAATCACATTATATGATTTTTAAATAATTAATTTGCATTTTATTGCATGACATAAGTATTTGATACATCAGAAAAGCAGAACTTAATATTTGCACAATATTGGAAGAATTGGAACGACCTAAGGTGTTACAATGCCATTTACTTAATAGAAAAACATTGCACTGAGACTGAGACATAGCCTGCAGAAACTATAACACAAAATTACCACAGAATTCTCCCAAATCCTTCTATTAAAGGTAGATAGTTTTGACAAAATACTTATAAAACTGGTTGAGTTGCAGTGTCACAAGTGTAGATGGAGGAGCCAGTTGCAAGAGTTTGAGGAAGAAATTAATTTTATTACAAATTCAAACACAATATTATAAAAAAAAGTGTTAGAATAGCACTAGCATTTCAGGTCTGAGCATAGCTTTATTGCTGATTTTTCTACCTGAAGAGCCTTTTATTTTTTGTTACCGAAAAACTAAATAGCGTTGATAATTCACTCCTCCCTCCCCACCTGAGCCCCTCCTTAAGTCCTTGGTACCAAATGTATAGTGGAAACAGAAAAGTCTGGAGCCAACATTAGCATAGATCACCGGTGTGGCCCTGGTACCGGGTTAAAGCACATGAGGAAACGCGGCATTAGGGGATTGTGGTGTGAAGGCTGGTCTACGCTGGAACTTTTATTTGGGGAGGGTTGTGTGCTTTTTGGGATAGCAGAGGGTTTGCAGGTTTTAAAAAAGGTATTTATACCATCCTTCCCATGTCCTATTTTACAATACTTCCCCATATTGGAATGATATAGGAAGAATCTAATTTGTGTTCAGAAGCCCATGTTTTTATGAGCATTCAGGTACAAATATTGTATGTAGAACAAACCAAGCTTTCCAAAAAGTAGAATTGTAAGGATGTCTACTCTACTCTTGGAAATTCTATATACAACATTCAAGAATGTGATGCAACTGAATTGCACTTCTCCTTACAAGAAAAAAAATGTAACTACCAATTAACAGTTTTGAGTTTATAATGTGTTGAACATCATGGTCTAGTTAGTTTCTGAGATTACAGATTATTGTTTGCTGAGGGCCACAGCCCTGGGTAATAAACCTCCTTTCAAATGGCAATGATTTTGTCATTATTTGCCTGCAGTGTGGCAGACTTTTTTGGAACAGTGGGTTACGAGATGGGAGGGGTCAGCAATGATCTTGCCTGCATTCTGCCTCACATCACTCACATATCGTATCAATCACTCTCCTCAAGGAGGAGGGTTGGGGGCATTTCTGGAAGACAATCATTACCTGCACAGCTTTGTGTGTGTTAAGTTCCAGGTTGTGTTGACTACGCCAGGTATCCAGCCAGTTGACCACTTCACAGTACATGGATTTACAGTAACGGTCAATGATGAGACCGATAGGAGGAAACTGATGGTGTTGATTGTAAACTCGAGTAGCTTGACAGATGCATTGTTGGAGGTACAGTCGTCGGTGTACAACGATTAGAGAAGAGGGGAGAGCATCCGTTTTAAGCAATATGGGTAAACACTGAGAAAAGGTTACATTTCAGTGATCATCAGTTTTATTTTGCAGATTGGTTGTTCTAAGCTGTCTATGAAAATCTGATGTGACCCTGCCTGACTGGGTGACAGTGGTGCATTTTAACATTAGATCATTAGATAATTAGTGAGCTTTTCGTGAGTACAGTTCTCTGGGTGATAATAGTATTACAGTTTTGTTTGAAAATGTGTTTTTGTATTAAAATTCAGGTCTACTGCCTTTTTACATCCAAGCAAATTGAATGTATTTTCGTGAATTTGCTTTTCTAATGGCTGTGATAAATCTTTTTGCCGGACCGCGTAAGCGGAGCTGGCCAAGAAGAGCAAATGTCACTGACTGACTGACTGAGTGCCTGCCTGACTGAATGTCTGACTGACTGACTGACTACCCCTTTTTAAATAGCATAGTGGTTAGCGAGCGGACAATAGAACAACAGGTCCCGCGTTCCAGCTCCAAAGAGGTTTTGTTCAGTCCTCCATGCGGTGTCATACCCCACCAAGAGCATTTCAGAAGCAGAGCGCTGCGAGGTAGCCGTACTGGCGAGATCACGAAATCAGCAAACAACAATAGGCTAAACTACTTTGCCTGTTCAATGTTGATTTCCTTTTGTTTTTGTAGCCTATGTTTTGCTTGATTATTGGGGTTTTACCATGTTACGAAGTTATTCTATAGTTCCAGAATTGTAAAACATATAGGCAACTAGCAAAAGGTCAAAGTCAGTCCAACTGTAACTTCAAAATTCCAGAAACTAGGCATACCTGAAAAGTGCCTGTACCATATGTAATAATTCATTGAAATAGCAAATAATACCTCACAGGTCCTGTGCTGTTTAATGCGAGGTTACTGAACATTTTAATGGATTTTCAAGATGCATAAATACTGAATGGCTCTGTACAAGTAGGCTAATTTTCAAAATCACCTAGCTCTATCATAAGGAAGATAATTAGGTTGTATTACTCACTTTCTGCACTCACTTACAGTACTTCGATGTGGCGTCCGTCAAAAATAGACAAGGCGGCTATCTTTAGCGAAGCAGAGTGGAGAGCCACTTCTGAAACGCGCCGCTGCTCGTCTGGTGGAATCATAAGCATTGACCTGAGTGGGCGCGATCTGCTCCGGCCACCACGTCGGAGCCGGAATGCACCGCAGAAGCGCCCCTTGAAATCTAGGGGTTAGGATTTGTTCAGGACAGACACAAACTTCGCTGCCTACAACCTTCTGTAGCTACGTTACAGGAAGCCTAAAAAAACTGTTCTGGTTGATATTAGGATTTGTTTAGGACAGACAAATTGGCTAATTAGCTGTTAAAACAGGCAGTGGCAAAAGAAGATTTATTCAGGATAGACAAAAACATTGCTGTCTACAACTTTCAGTAGCTACATTAAACGAAGCCGAAAAGAAAACTATTTACTGTTATATTGTGACTATTTCTGGTGGATTTTCTGGTGGACTATTTCTAGGTGTTGTATCAATGCCATTCACTAATGGCTAATAGGTGGTTAAAATGGCCAGTTGCAAAAGCCATTCATTTCATAGATGCAATTTGTGGTGGATGTAAACCTAATAAGAAAAGATAGTCAGTTTAATGGTGTCTATCGACATATTACTGGCTAATGAGCATTAAAAATGGCCAGTGGCTTAAGTAATACTGTTCATAGATGCTTTTTGTGGTCAAGATAAACTTAGGAAACATTAGTCAGTTTAACACAATGTCTAGTGGTGACTAGGGACATATTCAAACTCAGTGTGATGTTAACACCTGACAAAAAATCTATTGCACTAGGCTTGTCAGTTTCTTGTTTTTCAATGTGCCTGTCCTACATAAAGTGTATAAAGCCTGCAGTCAGGACCAAGATGTCACACCCTTCCACTTTCTAAAGATGTTGTGGATATTCATGTTGGGGATGGTGTTAGGCTGCATGAAGTTAGTGGGTATGCAGTAAGGTTGTTGGTCACATTAATCTGTGCACTGAGCACTCTGAAATCCCACTCATTGCTCACTGTGAGGTCTTTTTGCCTGCTGCTACAACAATTCGATGTTCAAAGTCAATTTTTCTGCTCCGCTGACAATTGCTCCATGCTTGCATGGAACAAAAGTCCCCTACTTATTCTCTCTATTAAAGTAGAGTTCATGACTGTGTGGTACCCAAGATTAGATTAACATCTGGATTAACCCTATCAATTCAAAATAATATGGCGTCCTCTTTGACCCCAAAAACTAGGATCTAAGAAGATGCAAAAGGTAAGATGATCCTAATTAATATTACTGTATGTACAGAGTGAAACTGATCCAAGAAAAGCATTCATTTTCTGAAAGCAAATGCTCTCCCTCACCTTATCCATGTGGGTGGGAGTTATCTGCAAGGATTTATTTGACATCCCATCACTATGAAATGCTTTATTTTGCAGTTATCTCTTCTACTGCAAAGAGGTAAGGACCAGAGGTTCACGAGTGATTTCGCAGCCAAGTTCTATGCAACGCTCTACTCATCACGGTACACTATGCTTTTGAAGGACAACTGACTGACAGGCCCACAGGCAGAGACCGACACTTACATATGACTTGAAGAAGTAATCCACTGCTTCCCTAAATTCCATATGTCAAGATTTTCACCTCAATTCACATATATGGATATTGCTGCATCTTTGGTAGGAATTGATAAACTACCTTTCTTGGTTCTAAACAAACCACAATATCATGTTCATAGTACTTGGAGAATGTAGTTCCTTCTTAATATACATGGTGCCAGTTGACTGACCTGGCATGGGGAGGAGAGCTTGCCGCAGGAGCTACAAACACAGTGTCTGAACACCCAGAATGAAGGCCAAGCTATGTTAGGGCAGAAGAAAGACAATAAGAGTTTGCAACTTTTGACAGTTTGGACTGACAGCTTTTTTCTTGGAGTGCCAGTTTGTCAGTCAGTCAGGGACGGACTCAGTAAGGACGTATGGATTCTTTCACTCTTCTAGGCCAGATCCGTTTACACGGTTCGATAAAAGGAATCACCTGCTTGAGAACAGACAGTTAAAACTTAGTAAAAGGTGATAAAAGTTAAGAAAAACATAATATTCAGAAAACTTTGTGGAGCTATCACGCTCTCGGGAGTCCCGGTTTACCGTTCTTTCACGAGAGTAGAACGACTTGGTGAGTGGTCGAGCAGAACAAATTGCCATGTTAACTGTGTTAACAGTTCTTACTTGAGGTTAGCTAGTAAACTAAAATGTTGAATATTTTTGGAATAGTCTTGAGAATGTTATTTAAAACACCAGCGTTTAAATACTTATTCCGCATTAGTATAATTTTTTGTTTGGTTTTATAATAGCAATTAAATCGTTGCTTAACAGGGGTGTTACCAGACCTGAGCCCCAAATATTTTTGCCGGACCGAAGCGACTACAAAACCTGGAGGCTTAACAGAAATACACACATCAAACACAATAGCTAATGCCATGCAGGGTCTGTATCTCTCTTCCCTGTTGTTCTACAATGCAGCTGTTGTGTTTTTATTGCTATTCTGACTTGAGTTGGCTGGGAGCTCCATGATGTCATGTCTCTATGCACGACAGTGTTTAGTACTGTGCACCTCCCATCCTCTGGATTATGGAGGCGATGTGTGAGAAGCAGTTTGTCGTGCTCCACCTTGGGTCAGCTACTCTAGCACGTCTGGTCTAACGCCTGCTGGGTCCGTTTCGGGAGGGAATTAACCCATAGTGTCGTACCAAGTGGCCAACCACAAGGGAACATCAAGTTACCCTGGAAGAAGGAAACCACTTACAACACCTATTTGGCTCTGTGCCTGTCTTCTGTGAGGACGAGCAATTCTGGATGGGAGAAGTGAGGGACAAGACGTGATTGATAGCACCTGGAAGGCTTGTCCTTCACTTGGTATGATTGCATTGAAGTGTTCATTGAGTTTACACCTGCTGTTGTATCCCATTCACTCCTTTAGAGAACTATTATAGACATAACTATGCAATTTTTGTGCTAAGACTAGTATGAGCAATGGCCCACATGAAGTTATTTAAATGTATGGTATTTTAACGTTTGCCATACATGCATATATGTAATTTCTTTGAAAATATTTGAAATATATCTTCGGTCATTCACAGATTTTTGGTATGGGTGGTATCATCAGCATATATCTTGTCCGGAGTGACTGACTGTAGGGAGTGCATACCTTTTCAAATGTCATTTTTGCATACAGGTGAAAGCTACAGGTGACATCCACACCTACTCAGGCCTTGATTGGTCACCAAGTTAATTTGACATCCTTAGAGAATTAAAATAATGGTGATGGGCCCATGTAACATTGGGTGATGGGCCCATGTAAGGATGTTAATGAAATATGCTGATATTCCATCTTTCCCCCAAAACATCTTTCAGACCTACAGTTAACAAAGCGATGGGTAGAAGAAACCTCTTTATTATGGCATCTGTGATAGCACCGGCAGTGGAGTTGACGCAATCTCTGCAATTGTCATGTCCAAGCTAAATCACCTTACATGGAAGAGGTCCTCTATCCACCTCTATGGATGTTACTGTAAGGCCCTCTGGTGGATAGAAGCGGCACTAACACAACACTCATCAAATTCAGATTACACTAATATATACCGTTGATTACTGGTTTGTAATTTGGTAGCAGCCGTTCGATTTGCGTTTATGTCCCATAAGCAAATGGTTGCCAGATCAATCTAACTAACCAAATGTTTGCCAGTCTATCTACAGTTGTGCTCATTAGTTTGCATGCCCTGGCAGAAATTGAAATTTTGGCATTGATTTAGAAAATATGACTGATCATAAAAAAAAGTATTTAAGGATAGTGATCATATGAATCCATATATTATCACATAGCTGTTTGGCCCTGTTTTAAATGATAATGATAACAGAGATCACCTAAAGGGCCCTGAGCAAAAGTTTACATACCCTTGAATGTTTGGCCTTAATACAGATACACAGGGGAAAATGGCAATTAAAGGTGAATTTCTCACACCTGTGGCTTTTTAAATTGCAATTAGTATCTGTTTATAAATAGTCAATGAGTTTGTTAGCTCTCATGTGGATGCACTTAGCAGGCTAGATACTGAGCCATGGGGAGCAGAAAAGACCTGTCATAAGACCTGTGTAACAAGGTAATGAAACTTTATCAAGCTGGAAAAGGGTATGGCTTCGTTAGACCAACAAAGATTTCAGCCAAAACTGCCTGGTAACTTAAGGAGAAATACAGGCTGCTCTGGAAAAAGACGGTGTGGTTGTTTCAAGGAGCACAGTACAACGATACTTGAATAAAATGAGCTGCATGGTCAAGTTGCCAAAATGGAGCTACAAGCATTTACTGCGCCAATGCCACAAAAAAGCCCAGTTACAATATATCAAACAACACCTTGACACGCGTCAAATGGCGAGACCAAAATAGTGCTATGTTTGGAGAGGGGTCAATAAGGCCTATAGTGAACAGAATACCATCCCAATGTGAAGCATGGTGTATGAGTTCTTAGGGCACAGGGAATCTTGTAAAAATGTATGGCAAGATGAATGCAGCATGTTATCAGAAAATACTGCCAGACAATTTGCATTCTTCTGCACGAAAGCTGCGAATGGAACGCTCTTGGACATTC
This sequence comes from Esox niger, assembly GCA_016801105.1. Lineage (NCBI taxonomy): Eukaryota > Metazoa > Chordata > Actinopteri > Esociformes > Esocidae > Esox > Esox niger. The sequence goes on from JACXGJ010001878.1 coordinate 60,873, forward strand.
CAGCACGACAATGGCTAAGTAGACCCTCCCGTGGTAACAGCAGATAAAGGTGAAGGTTCACAGTCATCACAGCCATCACAGTCTCTTGACCTTATAATCATCAAGCCACTCAGCAGACAAAGTTGAAGATTTCAAACTTGCTGGTTCATGCAAAAGACTGCACACTTTCATTGATGCTAAAGGGGGCAATACAGAGTATTAAGAACTAAGGCTATGCAGACTTTTGAACCGGGGTCAGTTAATTATTTTCTTTGTTGCCATGTTTTGTTTTAAGATTGTGTCATTTTGTTATAACCTACAGTTGAATATGAATTCCATAAGCAATAAAAGGCATGTGTTTTGCCTGCTCACTCATGTTTTCTTTACAAATCGTAGATAAATTACCAATTCTCCAAGGGTATGCAAAGTTTTTAGCACAACTGTAATTAGTAACCAAATGGTTGTCATAACAGATCCCAAACAGTCAAGACCCTGAACATAGCAGTTACTGAAAATCTGTAAGTCACTATGGAAGAGACTGTCTGCTAAATGCCTTAAATGTACATTTTATCTTTTAAATCAAATTAGCCAACTTTGCATAGCTAGCTTTATATTAGTTGTATACTAGTAGAGAAATGGACAGTTGCTAACACCTGGGTGGGAACATTTCAGGGCATCACTGTCATGTGGGCAGGGAAATGGGAGCGGAAAAGATAGCAAGAGAGAGACACAGTAAAGGGAGTAAGTGGGTCCTGTGTGACTCGGTTGGTAGGGTACAGCGTTAGCAGCGCCAGCATTGTGGGTTCAATTCCACGGGGGGCTGTGATGAAAGAGCATGAAAATGTTTTCACTCACGACTGCAGTTTGTTCTGGGAATGGGCATCTGCTAAAATAACTTTTCAAAACAGTAGCTGCAGTTAGAGTAGAGGTCAGGTTGCAGAAGGAATCAGAGATCTTAAAATCATGGAGAGAGAGAGATAGAAATGTAGGTAGGTAAATATGCCGGGCTCGGTATATAACACTGGCTGGATTAAATTGCTCTATTGAAGCACACAGATATAGATGGCAGACAGGGGTATGTTTGTTCTGTCCTATCGATCATGCTGTGGTTCATTAGTATGTCTGTTGCCATTACCGCAATATCTGAAGTGTTTAATCTGTGGTCACAAATGGCACACTATTCCCCTATATGGAGTGTACAATATACAGTATTACTTAAAACCAATTGGGACACAGACATTTAAAATCATTGATCGCAATTTTTATATTGTATAAAACACATTAACGACATAGCATGATGACTGCCTGCTAACCTTAGTTAGAAGACAGTTTTCCATTCATCAGCCGGTTATAGGAGGGTAAAGATATAGAAGTGCAAGGGGAGAGAGAGGTTACAGAATGAGGCAGGTTGATATACAGGTACAGTCAGGCTGTGATAGAGATGGGAGGGAAGGGGGCAGAAGGTGAGTCAATAAAAAAGATACACAAAACAGAGGGTATAAGATTAAGGCCGAGACAGATTTCAGCTACACAAATCACTTGTGTTTTGACGCAATGACAGAACAGTGGGATCTCATGAATGAAAATTAATGAGGGGGATATGCGATTAGTTCACATCACCATAATACCCCCCCCCGGGTTATCGCTACCTCTCCCTCACTCCCTGTCTCCATTTTCCTCCCTCCTGTCTCTCTGCATTCTCTCCTTCAGTGTTATGCTTATTCAAAGCAGGACGAGAAGGGAGAGAATAGGCAAGAGAGACAGAAAGGAGAGATAAAGAGGGAAGATGACAGAGAAATGAATAGGTAAGACAGAGATGAAAATGTCAAGAGAAAAACTGCAGGGATTTAGATCACACAGCCCTGTCTCTCTCTACACCAATGACAGAGCAGGGTGCGCGTTCTCCAGTCTCAGTCCTCTTCTCTGCCTTCGACCCTCTTTCGCTCTCCTCTCACTTTGTCTTTCTCCCCCGGTATCAATAACCAGTTAGAGGAACGGAATTCAGAGGAGGTAATTGCAGTGCTCATTAAACATAGAGTTTCCAGAGCTCTGGCCCACAGAGCATCTGTCCCTGGCCAGGCCTCCTGCTTCAGGCCAGACAGGCCGTGGCCACCACACACACACCCAAACATGGTCCCCACCCTCTCATTCCCCTCTCCTTAGCAATGGACAGCGTTACGTATGCTGCTAGGCAACATCTACCCACCAGAACAGCAAAGTGCCTTGTGTGTTTTTCTGCCATTCAGTGCAGCTCTCACAAGGTCCCTGTCTTACAGAGGGGTGAAGGGACATTTTTCTCTAGGTATTTATTCTCAGTGGGATTTCGGATACAATGATTTTCAGGCAGGAAGGAAAAAGGGAAAGATGGACGGGAGGAGTAGAGCGGGGGGAAGGAGAGGACCTTCCAAGATCTCCTTTTTCTATTAACACACACGATTGCAATTCCTCTCCTCCATTTACAACTGCGTGACTGTACATGAGACAGATAAGACATGAAATGTGATTGCAGGATGTAGATTGTGATCGGTGAAGCCGTAGAAACTATTCCATCTCTTTTGACCCTTCTCATGTTGTGTCATATTCCAGCCTGAATTAATTTGGATATTGCTTCACTAATCAACACGCATGCGGATGAATTGCCGTTTTTCCCAGTGCACGGTTGACTCATCCTGGTTCTGCAGGTAGGGTGCCTGCAAGCAAAATCATGCCTTTTGGACCAGGGATGTGCTCAACTCAAGCACATGCACACCGGGAAAAGCAGGGCAACCTGATCAGGTGTGATAAGAACAGCTCACCGGGTGATACTTTGGATGACACGTCTTCGTCTTTGACTCTCCGGAACGGCTCCAGAAATTTTAGGATAATGCGAGGAACAAAACGTGTGTTGAAATTGGAAGGGAATATTTTTTTAAATGACACAATGATGACAAATGCCCAACATGTCCCGTGCAGTGCTGTGATACAGGCCAGCGATGTCAGGGTTAGGGGGATTGTAATTTAATGCGGTTGTCTCGCCTCATTGCGCTCTAACATCTCTTTGTGGCGGCTCGGGTGCCTTGGAGCTCAATCAAGGTAGATGACAGGAGAGGGTGCAAGGATGAAAAACATTGGATAGGACACTTTACCAAAGTGGAATACAAGAATTCTTAATAATTGTTCAATTGATCACTCTTGTTTTTAAAGTGGCTCTGATGAGGAAAAATTGGGTCTCTGAAGATTTTCCACATTTAAACAACAGATTATATATCTCTCTGTATTTTTCTTTGTTAATCCTTTCTTCAAACCTGACCACTCTCCTAATCCCTGCAGTTGAGATGCCTTCGCATAGCATGGTGCTGCCACCACCATGCTTCACATTAACGATTATCTTCTCAGGATGATGTGGAGTGTTAAACTTGTGCCAAACAGAGACCCATTTTGGCTCAGCAGACCATTGAATCTTCTTCCAATTGGTCTCAAGCGTCTCCCACATCTTCTCGCAAACCACAAAGGCCACTTTGTGAAGCACCCAGGCTGTTGTTGCAGTATGCCCAGTGTCTCCCTGCTCAGCCCTGGATGACTGTACCTCTTTGACTATTGTCCTTCTCATCAGGATACGGCCATTTACGAACAGTCTGTTCTAGACATATATACATTTGTGCCATATTCTCATCATTTGTAAATAATGGGGTTTGCTGTGCTGCGGGGATATTCAATGATTTGGAAATGTTCTCATAATCCAGCCCCGATTTGTTTTTTTAAACAACTTTATTCTAGATTTGCTTGAATGTTTCTTAATCTTTGATGACAGATTTTGCTAGGAAGTGTACTAACCAACTTTCGGACATCCCAGAGACAGGTTTATTTTACCAGAGATCATGACGAACACCTTAATTGCACACAGGTGGACTCAGAACCAGTTGCATGACACCTGAAGACAATTGTTTGCACCACAGCTCAATCAGGTGGCTTAGCAAAGGGGGTGAATAAGTATGCAAATCTACAAATAAGAGCAATTTGTAGATTTTCTTTTTCACTTTTAATAATAGTATTATATGGATAGAGTGAACCTGCTCAGAGTACAGCACTGCTTATCGGATGGAAACCCTGCATCCCTCATCCTGTCCAGTGTCATTAAAAGATGGTTATGATCAGTAGATGTGGGTGTGCGTGGACTGATGGACAGGATTTATCTAATGAAAGATGCTTCATTCAACACTTATTTTGCAGGAGAGTTGAGCACTAAAGGTCCGCCAGCAAAGTAGCAGCCAAGTTCATTGACATGCAACACATGACTGACTGAGGTTGACAGTGCATTTAGTCGTAGCTGACTGAAAGACAGACTGACTGAAAGACTAGTCAGACACACACACACACACACACACAGTCACGTTTGGCTTGACCTTATATTGACTCTAATATAACCCCCCTTTCCCTCCAATCCCCTATCTCAGTCCTCTGCCATGTGACCTTTCATCTCTATCTTAGTGGCTTCAGCTTGCCCTGCCAGATATACTTGGTTTAGCTTGCTGAGTCAGGGGCTTCCCCCAGCCTGGTGTTGGTCTTCAGGTTGGTTACAGTCAAAATCCTATATGCTTCCCAGTGGTTTCATATTTTTCTTTAGGTGATAACATAATGAAATGTTATCATTTTCAGATTACAATAAAGAAAAGTTATTTAATTCTCTGATTGGACTGTACCACAAACTGATAAGGAGTTTATACAAGTTTTCTTTTCTTTGTTCAGATCAGTGTTCGGCTAATTAAATCCTTACATGGCAATGTGCCTTTTAACAAATAAACTTTTCACTTTCCAACCCCTCAGGAGGGATGGTACCTGACCAAGGTAATTGCTGTGTGTGGCTAACTCCAACAACTCCTCTAGGTGATCCTGCAGACCTCCTGCTATCTTTTAGATCTCACGATCAGCCAGCGGAGGATGTTCCTGCGGAGAATGAGCCCATAGATATGGAAAGACTGGTCCCAGAATAGCAGAACATTGCCAGGGTTGCTCTTCCTTTCTTCCAAAGGTGTAATTTCACCACTGGATATCTATGCTAACAACAATGGACGAGATTTTTAAAGTAGCTGCATAATAGGAAGCGTGGAATAAAACAGGTATGGTGGATACAAGGATTTGTTCTGGATAGACAAACACTTCGCTGCCTACATGATTCTCTCACCTTTTCACTTGACAAAAAAATTCAGTTATAGTCACCTATATTGATAGATACTCAATGTCATTCACAAATGGCTAATTAACTGTTAAAAGAGCATTTGTTCGGAATAGACAAGAAACCAGGCATGCCTAGTTCAGCCGACCCGCCATAGAAAGTATTGCCCTCGCAAGATTCGATGCCAGATCGCCCACGTGGAAGGCTGTGTCGTTGAACACTACACCATAGAGCTGTACATTTTATAGGCGTCAGTATAGCCTCTTGTGTCTACCCTGAACAAATCCTCTATAGCCATTGGCGGTTTCAACAGCTAATTGGCCATTCCTGAATGATACTGATACAGTTAAACTGATCACAGTTAATATCCACCACAAATAGCATCTATGAACTGTACGGCGTTTGCCACTAACCACAGTTTACCGCAACCACAAATAGCGTCTATGAACTGTATCGCGTTTGCCACTGGCCATTTTAACAGCGTATTGGCCAATAATAGGCTTTTCCAGTAGCTATCTACTAACTTACTGGACTAGTTAAAAATGTGAACTATTTAATTTCAAGCTATTTAATTTCATGGCATAAGAACGTCTTTTTTTCTTTCATGGCATAACACCGTGTCAGAATTAGTCGCAATACGGTATAACTGGTTTTATTGCGGCGCACATATATTATTTACAAATGTTGTGGCTCTCAATAAATTTGAATTTAGGTATTCCATGTGAAAGGCACTGTCTTTAACCACTACGCCAAGGCATTACACGTTTCAGTAGTCACTAGACACCACCGAGCATTGTGTTAAACTGACTAACATTTCTTATAAAATTTACCTCCATCATAGTCTATGAACTACTATATTTTTGCCACTGGTATTTTAAATGCTTTTTAGCCAGTATTAGGCTTACTACTATCTACTATCTTCATCATAAGAATTTAGCAATAGGAAGCGAGACTGAAGATTAACTTTTCCATGCCAGTAAAAAAAATCGCAATATAACCGTATATAATATAACCGTAACCAGTTTTAGTTAAGGCTTATCTACTTTTGTAGCCAGAAAATGTATGTGTCTATCCTGAAACGCATGCACGGATGCGTACTTCAAAAATCCACAATACAACCGTAAACTGTTTTATTTCAACATATAATGTAGATACTGGAGGTTTTAGCCAGCATAGTTTTCGTCTATACGGATCAAATCATAAGGCATACTTTGCATTGCCTGTGAGGATATCCTGCTGCTAGAAGAACGACCATCAAGAGTTTACTTTTATATTGCGACTATTTCTGGTGGATTTTCAAATTATGTCTTAGCATTTGTTCAGGATAGTCAAACACGTTGCTGGCTACACGATTCTCTCGTCTTTTCACTTGACGTTCAAGTCCGTTATTGTCATCTGTATCGATACAGTAGTTATTGTATCAATGTCATTCACGAATGGCAAATAAGCTGTTAAAACGGCCAGTGGCAAAAGCCATACAGTTAATATATGCTATTTGTGGTGGTGGTAAACTTAATAAGAAACGTTACTAAGTTTAACACGAAGTTTAACACAATGGTGTCTAACGAAATATTCATGACAACATTATATTATGTCAATATGCTATACTGACACCCGGCAAATGGTCAGCTCTGTGGTGTTGTGGTTAAAGACACAGCCTTTCACGAGGGCGACCTAGGTTGGAATCTTGAGAGGGAAGCAATGATCGACAGTTTCTTTTTTGGGCCAGCTTGCCTGGTTTCTTGTTTGTACTGTTCTGGAATCTTCTTAAAATTTCCTAGCTTACTATGTGACAACTATCAATTATCCGCAACAAGAGGCAGAACTTGTTCTGTTGCCAATTCTGATTGGTTGAATATATCTTAATGAACAATTGTACAGTGTATTTGTCCTTATAATACATAATACCGTGTCTTTCATTGACCTGGTCTTTAGCATATCAAATGGAGAGAGAGGCAGCTATGGGATTATAGAATAACAAAAACAATTAGGCTATAATTGCAAAGCTAGAGACTCTCTACTTTGATTTCCATGTTAATTCATTTCATAGGTTATATTTTTTACCATGATTCTTCAAGTTGATTTATAATAGGTAAAACTTTTTAGAAAGGAAACATTTTATGTGCTCTGTTTGTTTAAGATCATGTTCTTTTGATGGGTGTCCATGTTTGTTAATTATTTTCCAAGGCTTTGTCTCTGCTAGGCATTAATCTCCATTAAGATTGTTTCTTACAATGATCCATTTATGTCATTGAATAGTGGTGAGACAAGTTGGTACTATAATTTTTTGTTTGTGAGTCTAGTAGTCTATTTCTGGCCATTGGGCGCTTCTGACATCAAGAAACCAAAACCTGACCCCTTTGTGACAAACTATTGACTGGTATCACTTCTGTCTTTCCATTTGGAAAAACCTGAGTGTGCTGTCTCGACTCAACTCTTCAGATATCTCTCTCAAAACTATTTGCTTAACCCTAACTAGTCAGGCTTCAAGACGGGTCACTCAACTGAGGCTTCTCTAGTTTGTCACAGGGGCATTTTGCAATGCCCAAGTTGACTCTGCTTCTCCTAGATGTGTCCACTGCCTTCAGCTTTGAACCATCGGATCCTCCTCTCTACCCTCACAGGGCTGGATTACTCAGGCAATTGCACTGTAGAAGGGCAATTTTCTGAATAGGTGAGGACCATAGGGTCAGACCTAGAGTGGATTAAGGCGAATGTTCAGTGGAAGAAGCTAATCTGTTAGGAACAGCACATTGTCATGCTTCAGTGTTTGCTACGTAGTGAGTTTTGAAGGGGTGAGTGTATCCAAGTTAAGAATGTAAGCTCAGTATAAGATCAATCTACAGTTTGCTTGAAATGTTGCTGATGGGGCTGTCCAGTTGGTACCTATAGTTTAGCTCAAATGGTTGGATCCTTGTCAAGGACTGCGGTCATGTATTTCGTGAAGCGAATGACCTCAGGTTCATACACACAGTGGGTTCAGTCGAATAGTTAGATGAGGACAGAAAACTGTTATCAACATCACAGTGACATCAGTTTTACATGTTGTACAAAATCTCTAGTGTACATCCTTGCCTAACACCAGAAAAGTACATGAATAGCCATTTAGTACATCAATGGCCAGACTAGTCACCCATCTGAGCCTGGTCCCCCTCTTGATTTCTTCCTACATTTCGGCCTAATTAGTTTTTCCTAGCCACTGAAGTTCAATACCGTTTGCTCGTTGGGGTTTAAGGCCGGGTGTTTTGTAAAAGCACCTTGTGACAACTGCTGATGTATATGCTAATATGCCTGCATTACTTCCATGCTGTGTTCCAGATTAAAGATTTTTACGTATAGTGGAAAGTTACGCAGCTACGTATAGTGGAAAAATCTGAGTACCTGGTCGAAGTAAGGGATCCATTCAGTTATTGATTGGAATTCCAGCATAATTTTTCTTCATGAATGTTCCATACATCAGCTCATCATACCTTTTGCTAATGTACACAAGATAGGCGTGTCTGTCTAGAACAATGCATTGATTCCCAGATAATTCAACCCCCCGAACCCAAATGATCGATCCCACATTTAAAGACATTAACAACAAACACCTGTCTGTGCTCTTAATTAGGGAGAAAGGGCATTGAATCTAACCGGCCTGCCATGCCAGGACGTGACAGTGTCAAGATGATACTTCAGCTAAACTAAACCTGTACATTTACATACGCAACATAGTGTATAAAATGTAACCCACGTTTTCACCTTGAATTCTTAACACACATTTAGTTGCTGTATGCCGCATGTGATTCTCTTCAGCCAGGTAACTCAAGTTACGACATGTTTCATTTGGCTGGATTAACTGCAGCTTGCACTCTTCTACAACTTCAGCAGCCAAGGTTGACTGCTCAGTTTTATTCTACATGGCTTGGCATTTGGCAACGGCTGAACTGGACAACCTTTTGTAGCTGTCACTGTTTCCATCTGCCAGGGCACAATGAGTTGGTGAAATCAGGTTCAGCAGGTGACATGCATGTCGTAATACAGAGTGAGCTGTCATCTTCCATGATGGTAAATATGTCTTGTTAGTCAAACTGCCCTGTGTCTCTGAATAATGATAATTGAATCTCTTCTATTTGATCTCAATGCAGCTGCCATTTTTTGGACAGTGCAAAATGTGAAAATAAAATAGTTTAATAAAAAGGACAGAACATTCTGTTTTTTCCCCTAACTATGTATATTTACAACACTAGCTGCTTGTCAACTTTTTGCGTGTTTTTCTTAACTATTCAGGTTTTCAGCAAGTTTATGTAGCCTATGTTTTGTTGCCTTGCCATGTCTATCTTTAACATTCATTGAACACTTCACTGGATTCATTATTGCACCAGAGGGTCAATTACCAGATGGTTTAATTCTCTATCTTGCCTGACACATCCTAAAATGAATTGCATCCAGAAAATCAACAAATGTCTAAAAAGTCACTCTGAATAAACAAGTGACACATTTCGGTGTAAAAGATAAACTGTCTGCTAATCCAGTTTGTGTTTTGTGGTTTGTTCTGGGAGAAAACAAGCTGTTCTCAGAGACTTCATGGTTTTCGGCTTCAGTTTCTATGCTGGAATTCTATTGGGCTGGGTGTGTGCAGGCAGCCTAAGTGATTTGTTTAAGAATCCCATTATAACTACATGTCAAGAATTTTTTTACTATTAGCCCTCAACACGTAAACACAATAGAGTGCACGAAGTGCACCATCCGTCTTCCAAATGTGATTGGCAGCTTCATGTATTCTTGAGATTGCTTTGCATTGAGGTCTAAAGGTGGTTACCAAGCATTTAAAGCAGGCAAGAATGTTTGTTGACTGTCGACAATTCATTTAATAGCATGCGTGTCCATGGTTGTTTGTCAGATATATCTGCTTCCTTCCAACGTTTGGTTGCTTGTTTTGCATGATAGATGTTTCCACAATAAACAAAACAATCCCATCAGTTTAAAATACTTCAATGATGAAATACTTCAAACAAACCCCTCTATAGTTCTCTGTCACGTCACAGTCATCAGAGCAGTTACATTGGACAGTGCATCTGTTCAGTTTACATGTAGGTGAAACATGAACCACCTGATATCTTTTGTGTTAGGTGTTAGGTCCCCTAATGATTGAGGCTAATGAAGCTACAGACAGGTGCAAAGACAATACTTGGATGTATTTCAAATGCATTATGACATTCAGTTGAAGAAGCAGGCAAGACTTTGGTTTTGGTAAAACCAGTACAGTAAAATTCTAAACAGTTTACAAGGAGACTACTTTGCATTATGATACATGCTATTAGATTTCCTGAGTGGATTGATATGCATTTTATCCTATTCAAATAAAGATAAATAATTATTTTTGGTAGGTATTTAAAGAAAAATGCAGTCATTGCTTTTGTAGCAAGTTGTATTTTATGTTCACAATATTAAATGTAACTGGGAAAATGCTTTGTCCAAACATTTCACTGCTTTAATGGTTCATTGTTCAAATGGTTTGTCCTTTACATGGTTCACTCTTTCAACTGTTCACTGTTCAAACAGTTCAATGTTTCCATGTCTCCTTCTTCAAATAGTTTACACTTTAAATTTAAACGCTTCACTGTTTCAAAGGTTCACTGTTCGAACAGTTTTCTGTTTCAATTGTGCACTGTTCAAATAGATCATTGTTTTAGGGGTTCACTATTTCAATGGTTCCTTGTTGAAACAGTTCACTGTTTATACAATTATTTTCACTGTTTTAATGGTTCATTGCTTGTCCGTGCATTTCCTTTTAATATTTGCGTCATTTCAGAATTGCCTTGTATTTGGAACTATTCACAATTCCCTCCACCCTGACTAAGGCCTCAGCTCCAGCTGAAGAAAAACAGCCCCAAAGCATGATGCTGCCACCTCCATGCTTCACTGTGGGTAGGGTGAAATTCCTGCAGCTCCTTTATTGTTGCAGTAGGCTTCTTGGAAGCCTCCCTGACCAATTTTTTTGGAGGGGCATCCAGCTCTTTGTAATGTCTCTGTTGTGCCAAATTTTCTGCGCTTAATGATGACTGTCTTCCTCGTATTCCATGGTATATCTAATGCTTTAGATTTTTTTACCCTACTCCTGACTGATATCATTCAAGAATGAGATCCCTCTGATTCTTTGGAAGCTCTCTGTGGACCATGGCTTTTGCTCTGAGATGCAACCAAGGAAATGTAAGGAAAATCCAACTAGCGGCTGAACTTTGTCTGTGATTAATCAGAGCCACTTTAAATGATGGCGGTTGTGTAATGACTACTATTTAACATGAGTTGGAATGTCATTGGATAATTCTGAACACAGCCACATCCCCAGTTACAAGAGGGTATGCACACTTATGCAACCAGGCAATTGTAAGGTTTTTATTTTTCATTTGTCCCCCTCCAAGATTTCAGTTTGTTTTTCCGATTGAATTGTTTTTCATAATAGGTCACATTAAAAGAAAATATTTCTGACATAATTTATCTTTGTCTCATTCTTTTACATCACAAAACCTGGCTTTTTAAAGGGGTGTGTAGACTTTTTATATCCATAGTAGGCTCCTGGACAGATTTTTCTTTGCATTAAAACACAAAGGGAAGGGGAAAAGGCAGAGTTGGACAGAAAGGGAGAGACAGATGGGGAAGAGAGAATGAAGAGAAAAACGTCTAAGGGGGGTATGGATAGAGTGATAAAGAGAGATGCTGCAGGGAGAGACAGATGTGAAACGAGAAAAAGAGGTGGGGGGAAAGAAGGCAGGATGGATATATCCTTGCATGCTTAGGAAGGGGCAAAGCAGGTGGTCGGTAACTCACACTGACACAGTGCTCATCTACCATATTCACACACACACACACACACACAGAGAGAGAGAGAGAGAGAAAATGCTGAAAAGTTGAAGTTGAAGCACGTTGGGTGTGGAAAATGCCCAACCCTGTAGGCAGAAAGGCAATATCCGTCACCATGCCATTCATTACGGTCAGCATTCATTAGAGTGGCCTTCAGGGGCCCGGGTTATTCCCAATTAGGTCTGCACAGAGATAATGACATGGCAGAGTCAGCCGGGACGGATGGGGAGTGACAGACGGAATATGGAAGTGTAGACAGACCAAATGCCTTCATCCCTTTTGTGGGGATGGAAAATGTTAAAGGATAATTTGATATGTCAACTAAAATGAAAAAAGACTTGTACGTTTAGATGATTGTTCATCCAGCCACAACAGTCTGTTTGACATTCCTCATTCAGTGCAGGCTTTTGGGGATGCATTGTTGGCTGAGGAAAGGCTAGAATGGTCCAAGGCCTAAAGCCGAGACCTAGAACCCTTTAGACCTTAATTCCTTCAGACCAAGACCATAACAATACAATAGCTAAAGAGCTAGGGCATGACACAACAACTCTTATTGTTGATGAAATAACTAGTCCTCAGTTAAACCAACTCCTGTTCATATCACAAGATCTGTCATTCAATCAAAGTTCCATGGACATTATTGATATCGTATTGTATTAGTGTAGCTATCAATCGTTGAATCCCACATTTTTGTCCATTATAAATCCCAACTTGCTTTTACAGACTTTAGAGTAAAAAGGCTCCTCCCAAATAAACAAGTGAAACATTTGCACTGTAGAGGCCATGTGTGACTGCAGGGGATTGGTTGCGACTCATCTTCTGCTTTTTACCAGGTTTACTTGCACTGCCTGTAACAAGGAAAACACCATGGATCAATGTCTCAGTCGTAATAAATATATTACACTAAATTTGTCTTCTACCTAAATAAATTAAAACATCTGTAATTGGATTGTGTAGGTGCATCGCATTGCTAAGGCAATAGCTTCCATAGAACATGTCTGATCGCTAATGCTTGTGTCTTCGGCAGGGAAACGTGCTGGGAGTCATGTGTTATTATGGATCCTGAATCATTGCCCCAGAGGATGGTGGAGAGCATGTCCTGAGCTGTATGCGTTGTTTCCTGCAGGATTTACAATAGCCTCTGTTTTAACGCCTTGCGTCTATGTTGTTGATTGGATAGTAAATCAAAGTGCCGTGACAAATGCTGTCTCTCCAGACATTTTCCGAAGGCTCTGTGAAATCCCTTGTCGTGCGTTGCATTCTGGCCATTAGGAGAACCACGCTGGCACTACACAGACTCACTCCTCTGGCTGTCCTTTCCCTCCTGAAAATGCCCTCAGCAAATGCATATACAGTATACATACATTGAATACATACGTTTTCAAAAGCGAAGCAATGGCAGCCGTGATGCAATTTCAAAATAACCCCAAAAATGTGACCAGATTTTTGTCCCAGTGTGGTGGACAGCACCGAATCTCACTACTTGATTGACAGCTCGTATCTGAACTACCCTGTTTGTTGGCTGTCAAGTGTCTAATCACAGTGTTCTCCACGTACAACACTGCAGTCCAATCAGAACGGCTCAACCTAACTCAAAGTCCCACACCTCTATTGAAGATGCGATGCACAAACATCATGCAAATACAAACAATATAAGTCCAGCCCCATGTTGCACTTGCAATGCGATGCACAAACACAAACAATATAAGTCCAGCCCCCTGTTGCACTTGCAATGCGATGCACAAACACAAACAATATAAGTCCAGCCCCCTGTTGCACTTGCAATGCGATGCACAAACACAAACAATATAAGTCCAGCCCCCTGTT